>BPLR01021713.1:0-193818 GCA_021605095.1 Caerostris extrusa | reverse complement strand
CACAAAATAGCTCTTAGCATGTTTTTCAGTTTTATTTTTTTGAACCCTTCACCGTTTTTGATGACTGTAATAGAAACTTAATTTTTTTATGGATATAGCTTAACGAATGATGATTTCAACATGTGTAAGGGAAAATTTAAGATTTATCTTTTTTTTTAAATTTGGGTGCAATTTTTGAAGTCGTTTTATCATAGGGTTGCCCACCTTCAGATTTTTTCTTCCTTCCATTTATTTTAGCAATAAAGATTAGGAATCTAGGTGTGGTTAAATTTAAACGATTTTTGAGAGTTGCCACCCCTTAACTTCGAATCTTTAAAATAAACATTTTGTGACTAACAAAAAACATTGAGCTTCTGTTGGGACAAAAATTATTCATTTATTTTTTAAAGAGTGGCAACTCCAGAAAATCTCTTCCTTTTTTTTTTCCCTTTAACAAAGCTTTTCATCTAGGAATCAATTTCTTCCATATTTTTCTCATTCATTTCACACGATTTACATGAGCCATTTGCCAAAGTTATTAACACGCTTTTGTTTAAATTTTATTTTAAATTCTTGTGTATTGCTTTTATTAATAGTTTGTGCTAAATTGTCCTGTAAGATATCTCCCCCTTTTCCTGAAGTGCTGAAAATTTGCACTTGAGCTGCAAACTTCCTTAATTTGAATAAAGGGCTGTTGCTTTTAAGAGTATTTTTTATATTAACCAATCCCTTTCTAACTAAAATGACAAGGTTGCCACTCATAATTGCTGTTACAAATGGTATGATATTTCTGTCTTATGCTGAAATTTTGAAAGAACAAAAATAATATTGTATTTAATTAATTGGAAGTTTTAATTTTATCTTCATAAGAAATAATAGTTTGAAAAGTAAGAAGTTGTTTTATTAGTAGATAAGTGTTTAGGAATAATTTTAACAAATAGATGTCTTGTAAAATCTTGTGGTTAATATTAATGATTAAAGGAAAAGATCTAAAATAAAATTTTACCTTGCTTAATTTTTAAATGCTTTTCCTTTGAATGACATTATTTTAAAATCTTATAAATTACATCACTTCATTATCTCATAAATTTTAATTACAAAGTTTGAAAAGATGGGAAAATAATTTAAAGAAACATTTCTGAAGTACATAATAATAATAATAATTTTTGCACTTGCAAATATAAGCAGGAAAGAGTTAATGCAAACAATGTGTGGCAAAAAAATTCTGCAATCCTGAAAATTTAAAAGATCATTTATAATTCAATCTGAAGTAAGCAGAGAAGTTTTTATTTTTTACTAAACCTTACATTTTTAAATCGGATGTGTTGAAAAAGAATACAAAACCAAATAGCTTATTTTGTAAATATAGATAATTCTTTTTTTTTTTTTTTTTATTTCTAAATAAAGACAAATAATTAAGTAAATAAATATATATGTTTTCAGATTAAACATTTAATTTTTAGCTATTGACACCCAATCAAATTTAGAAATAAAAAAAAAAGATACAAATTGATTTCTTAGTTAAAAGTAAACATTTAAATGTCCAATTAAAAGTAAATAATGCATGTAAACAATTATAAATTTTAAAAATAATCACAAGCTGCCCAGGAGATATATAATATTGATCTGTCTGTTATTAGAAATTTAGAAATCAATAAAAAAAAAAAAAAATTAAGGCAATTTTTAAAAAAAATAATCAAACAAGATTTGAAAGAGCAAATTCAAATTAACTAAAATATAACAAAAATAGCTCAATATTTATTTTCAAACATAATAAATTTTAATAAATAAAATTTCCGTCATGAACCTTCATAGCTGAGCATAGATTTCAAATGCAAAAGTTCTTAACAATTATTTTTTTTTTTTTAATGCAAAAAATAATATATATATATATATATATAACATTAAGTATGAATTAATATATTGCAAATAAGAGCTCAAAGTATTTTTGTAAATTTTTTCATTAAAGTTGCATTTTTTACTTTCAACTAACAATTTTTTTAACAGTAAAGTGGATTATATTAAACTTTTCTTTTCTTCTGTTATTCATGTTGAGGGGAAATGAAGTTAGAAAACCAAAATGGGAAATTTAGACTGTCATATTTCATTATTAAAAAATTTTGATTATCCAATTTAGTAAATAAAATAAAAATGTCTTTTTTAAAATTTTTTTATTTAACTCATTTGCTTCTGATTTCATGACAGAGTTAACTCCTCTTTTTAATAGAGGAAAATGCAATCTACTTTTTTTTATTATATTCATGTATTAAAATTAAGTGCATTTTTATTCTTTAACCTGTTAATTTTAAAAATATAGTGATAAATATTGTAAAATGTTTCAACACTATAAGAATCGTGGGTACATGTAATAATTAGAAAGTATAAATTGCACATATTTTAAATGTTTTTCACTTAGTAACTTTTGATAAAAAAAAAAATTGTTAAGATTTTCTTATATAGTGAAATTAATAATATGATTATGCCATTTCAAAATTGTATCATCAGAATAACAAAAAAGTGATTATTTGAAATTTATGTTCTTATAGTTTCTAATTTTTAGTAAATGAATTTGACAATTTAAGCTTTAAATTAATCTCATTATTAAAAATCTCTGTCAAGTAGAAGAAAAATATTATTTTTAGGTGGGGATTTTTACGGAAGACTATGTTAAATTCTAATAGAATTGTTATACATGTAAATGACAAAATTTTTGGAATGCATGTTCTATCCGAAATGAATTATGAAAAAGTAGGTATATCTAAAAATTGACTTATATTAATATTGTTCTATAATCACCCATGTGTAGCTTTTATCCTCCTCTAAATCTACTCATAGATAACTTTATAGATAATGTTAGTCAATTTTGAAGTTGAATGTTGCATTCAAGATATAAGTGAAACATGATGGAATTAAATAAAAGGAATTATTCTAATGAAATTGCAAAATTTTCATTCTAATTTTATGTTGAGGCTAATTTAGAGGATTTTATCATCCCTAAAATACTCGTGAATCTTCTTGGGACGAAAACGACCTTGTGTCCAGTGCTTTAGCTGTGTCTGGCTTTGGTACCATGTTCATGTTCGAATCCTGCCAGTGGTATGGATGTTTGTTAGTGGCTTGGAATCCATGTTAAACAGTAGGTCCCGCCTAATTAGTCTAAAAGTGTGCAAAAAAAATGACCGACAGAGGAAGCGACAAATCAAATCTTGGGATGAAAATTTTAGTACAAATGAATAATTACTAATAATAACTTTTATTAATTCATAATATTTCAAATAAAAATATGGACAAATTTGCATTAAATAATTGTTTTTATTAAAGTTTTTGAAAAAAATGAGATTTATAAATTTTTTAAATTATTAATTGCCATTTATCCTGATAATAGTTTCATATTACTTTTTTTCTGCCATTCTGAAATTAAAAATTAAAATAAAAGATTACAATTTAAATATTGATTTACTAAATTGAAAATTCTATATTCTATACTACTATTCTAGTTTATATATTAGTTTGCAGACTCATGTACATGCACTTCATAAAATAACACAAGATGTACATCCCATCTTTTTCATTATTGTAAGAGTGGCAGCCTTTTTTTATCAAAAATTTTAATTACTTTAATATTATTTGATTCTTGTCATGTTAATGTGTAGTGTATGGGTTAATATTACAAAATCAATAGTGGCCATTATGTATTACTATGATATATATGTATGTGTGTAAATAAATAATACTTTGTATAAAAACAACTTCTTTTTATTGTCAAAAAAAATGCACATAAATTCTGTTATGTATGTATGTTGATTTATTTATGTTAAATTTTATAATATCTTTTAAAATAATTAAGCACATTCTTGCCATTCAAGTAAATAAAAATAATATATCTGGAACAAAACTTTATAATTTATCATTGCCATTTTGGCAAACAGTGTTTACTTCAAATAGTAGAAGTAATAGTAGATTTATTCTCAAACTACATTCATTTGCAATGATTATTATGCCTGTAGTGAATAGATTTGTGTTTGAGCATTAAGCATATATGTGGATTTAATTTTAATTAAATATGACAATTTCGCATTATTTTTATGAATTTAAAATTTTTTTAATTTTTTAAAATAAGTTTTTCTATCCTGAAATGCTGTTTGCCTAATTGAAAACCTTTACTGTAATTTTATATTATATGAAACTGTGATGGATATGATTGCCTTTACAATTCATTATCAATTTGGAGCATAGTTTTGAGGTTGAAACTTATAGTATGCCTCCAAAAGTGACTAGATATGTAAAAATATGATTTAAATACAGTTTTTGTCTATTTCTACAATTTTCTCAGATGATAAATAATATAAAAAAAAAATTATATTTTTATATCTTAGTGAAAATAAAAGTTGGATAAATTAAAAGTTAACTTATACATTTGTAAAATATATTCATTAAGTTTTTCATGAATTTCATCAAAATCTGTATGTTCATCATTTAAAATGTTAGTTTTTTTATTTTCACACAAGATCAAACATTTATTTATATGTAAGAAAGAAAAGTTTTTGGTCCCCAATGTAATAACGTTGATAAAGGATTTTTAAAATTATTTTTTCGTTTATCTTAAAATAAAAATTAAGCATTTTCTATTTCAATCATCAAAACAATTGTTAATTTATTGATGATAAGTAAAAGATTTTTCATTTAGTATAAAAATTAATATGTATTATTCACCTAAGATATGTTGCTGTACTTGAACTTAAAAATGAAGCTAGATTTTTCTTTTCAGGAAGCTAAGAAAACAGATAACCATACCTGAACTACGACGTTCGGCACGTAAGCCTTGTAGAAAACTGAATCTGAAAATTCCTTCTTATTATGAAATCCCTCCACCTTCTGTTGTTTCTCACATCACCCATCCTCCTCTGCCCAGTATTGCTGCAACTGTTCCTCCCGAAACACTCGCCATTATTGACTGAAGTAACGAGAAAAGAAAAAAAAAGACAATTTCAAATGAAGAATGTCTGTGAAATATAAAAAAGTGTTCCAAAATGTTTGAAGGGGGCTGATCAAGGACTTGTTATAAAAAAAATTATCTGCTCTTAAAAAACTCAGGAGAATTGATTAGCAACAAAGTTAATGGTTTTGTCTGTGCTAAGTGCTTTTATAAATTGTGATTCTTCCGAAGGACTCATGTTTGTGCTTCCTACATTGAAATCTCAGGTGTTTTTGAGGACTATGTTGCAGCATCAGCAGAGCTGGAAGCATTTTCCTTATCATATATCATTTTGTGTGTGTGAGAGTTTGTGTATACAAGATGAAACAAATTTTACAATTGTTAAACAATAAACCTTTTGTCATTTTGCACTATATTAGACATTAAATATGTTCTCCCTGTCTACTTTTACTTTTCATTTCAACTGCATTGCTTGTGTTTGTATGTCTGCATAAACTAGCTGGTTTTACTTGATATAGTGACACAAATGTTGTCTCTTTATAAAATTAAAGTGGCTACACTCACTCATCCTATTGAATAGAGACTGACATTCATTTTCTGAGAAGTGAATGAAACATATTATAAATTCTTTGCAGCATGTCTTTTTAACTTATGTAAACCATTTTATGAATGACAACGATGGATATCACTTGCGTGAAGCCATTCATTTCACAATTATGAGACTTTCTTAATATAGTTCTATGCTAAGTTCAATTTTTTTTGTATTTTTGTTTTATCACATGTGATTTCATGCAGGTTTATTTTTTAAAAAATTGCAAGTCAATCGAAAACATCATTTATATTAAACCATGTTACCATAAGAAACTTGTTTTTTTTAATGTAGATTTTTTTTTTTTTTTTTTTTAGAATTTGTATATAGTTTTATCATTTTACTTTCACTTTCACAGTGCATTTTTGTTTTCTATAAAGACTGTTGTAAATTAATGGAGCTATTATACCTTTGATAAATGTTTTGCATTAGTAAGGAATTTGTAAAATAAAGTGGCTGAATTTCATCTTAAAAAAAAATGTAATATCCAGAAGAATTTATATATGTATTGGTTTTCACTGGGTTATTTTAACATAAAAACATGTGTTTTATAAACTATCTGTCATATTTTGTATGCTCCACCATAAAATTATTTTTTAATTATTCATTAATTTGAATTGTATATTATAAATTTGATAGAAATGTGTATTGTCATACATTAAAAACTTAACATCTATCAGTTTAAGCAAAATATTTTCCTAAAAGTATTTACATTGATTATGTTGGCAATGTAAGCACTTTTAAAAGTAGCTTAAGTAAATGAGATGGGATGAAGTCAATCAACAGCTTTTTTTGTACTTTTAATTACTCATATCATATTTTTACCTTCCCGGTACAAAGTGCTTAATTAAAAAATGAATCAAATTTTCTCATAAAAGTCGAGTAAAATAATTAGAGTTACATTTTGAAGGGAAAAGGCAGAGGTAAAAGCTCATTTGAATTTTTATGCTCAACGGCTATTTGTTTAACTGCAGATCTGATTCATACTTGTTACATAATATGAATTTTAAATCATTATTTGCACTTAAATATTTAAATTCTCATTAATTTTTGTGTGTTACTGACATGTGTAAAAATTTGAAAACCTATTTTTGTGGCAATTATTTATTATTTGTGATCAGAATAAAAGTTTTTTTGATATTTCTTTTCTTTAATTATAAAATCAATTCACATTAAAAATACGATGTGTTGTAAATTTGTATAACTATTTGATTTAACCAATAGCCATATTTATCTACCTAAAATGTTATGAAATAATAATAAAAATTATAATGTTATTTTATGTAAAATACACTAGAGTTTCTTTTTTTTATGTTTCATTTGCATGGTGTACCATGTTTTTATGAAATATGTTGATTAATAGAGAAAGGCAATTTTTTATTAATATTTGTCCGTAAAATAAATAAATAATGGGAACCCCTTAATAATTTTTGTAATAATCATTAGATCTCACATAAATATTATAGAAGGTGCATGGTGAAATATGTTAATTAGCCACTAACTCATTTTTCCATTATAAAACCTGAATTTTTTAACACAATTTAGCATGATGAAATTAGTATATTATTTTTTTGTAGAGATCTGATTAAAAGTTTGGGAGATAGAAAAGAGTTCAAAAATTGACTTTTCTAATGTTAAATGAAACTTTCGCTTAATGAACATATCTTGTTTTTTTTAAAATTTTTACATCAGTTGAAAGGAAATTTTTTTTAACATAGTTTTAGTCAATTTTTACAAACATTAAATATTATGTGGTTGAGTCTCCTATGTCGTGAACCTTTTAAGATATAAATTTTTTGAAATTGTGAAAAGTTAACAAGATATTGCAAGAAAATGTTAATTATGGACACAATTCCAAATTTAAAAAAAATTATCATAAATCTGGTTTTTGTACAAATGAGATGATGCTGTTATCTTGTAGCTAATTTCGAAAGTAAATATTTAACAAAGAAATAATTTAATTCGCTTGATTTATGTTTTTTAATTCAATTTTTTATGCATTTAACTACATTTTTCATTTTTTAAAAAATTATTTTATATTTTTCTAAACGAAAATTGCCATAATTTGATTTTATAAAATATTAATAAAATTTTATGTGCATAATCCATGCCTTAAATAAAAATTTAAGTATTTATCATACTTAATTTATTGGAATAGAGCTATGTTGGTCTTTTGATTTAATATTAATTGCACTAATATTAGAAAGTAATAAAATGTATTTTTAAGTAATTATTAAAAGAATCTTTAAAAACTGTTCAGCTATTTTATACACCATAAATAGTATATTTTTAGTTTTTGATATTTGTATAATTGTTTTTTTATATAATTCATGATATTTTTAATTGCTTTTTCCAGTAATATGCATATTTATTTCGATATGATATGATATGGTATTTGCCAGCTACAATAAATATCACAAAACATTTTATTTGTTAAATTGAGAAAACAAAGTTTTTTTAGGTTATAATTTTGAAAATGAAAAAGGTCAATATATAGTATGCAATTTGACACAGCGCCATCTATGCACGTCTTCAGCTCATATGAATGAAATATGCATTTTATCCTTATATATGAATACATGAACAAGCCCATCTGCAGATAATAATGAGAAGATTGATTTCCAGTAAGACTTTTAGGAGCAAATTGATGTTAGTTTTTAAAACTGAAAGATAGTTTTAAATAAGTAAAAGTAGCTGAATATTTCCAGAAAAGTTCTAAATAAAATATTACGATTAATGAAACATTACATTTTATGCTGATGTTTTGCAAAAATTTTAAAAATCAAATTTTTAAAACTTTTTTATAAATCATTAAAGAAAATTATTTGTTAGTTAATAATATCTCTCCTGGTATAACGCAAAATAGGGAGCCGTGCTGGGATTACATCAAAAATCTTTTGCCAAAGTGCGCTTATAACAGATTATGATTGTAAGTGTAGTAATAATTGCAAACACACAGGTTCCACATTTGACGATTTGTTTATGGCCTTCTCTTTTATTCTTGTTTAAATTACATGTATTCACTGTTTACTGCCGGCAGTTATGTAAAAATATCTAAAATGGATGCACCACCATTTCAACCAAAGCAATAAATATATTTCGATAAAATTTGAAATAAATTACTAGTAAAACTGTCATTATGCTGGTTATATTAATATAATTAAAATAAAATAAAAAATAAGATTTTAAATAATTATCAAAATAAGATAAAAAATACATTCTGTTGAGAAATCATTTCAAAATTCGACTTTAGAAAAGGGTTTCAAAAGAAAATTTATTATAATATCTATTTTAACAAGATTTGTTTATCTCCTAACATCAAAAAATAATAAATTTAAAAAAAAAAACCGCTTATTTATAATGTAAATTTTATCATATAAAAAAAGTAAAACATTAAATCAAAATACAAAGAATAAAACAACGTGAATACTGATTAAATATTAAATAGAATAAAATAAATAAAACACAAGTGAATATATAAAAATAATAAATGAAAATAGGAACATTATAACAAACTTAAGCTTTAATCAAAATATTTTACATACAATAAAAAATTAAATAACTATATAAAAATTGCAAAAAGTATGTATATTTAAAATAAATTACATGTTAATAGTTACCAGCAGACATTGCCTGATGATAAGCAGGTTAAATTAAAATATTACAAAAATTAATTTAGAAAGCTTTTAAAAGAAACATATTATTTTCTATTTTAACTGGACTTGTTTATCTCATACCAACAAGCAAGGGGGGAAAAAACGATAAACTTTTTTTTTACCAATTTGAGTGTTATTATACAAAAAATTAAATTAAATTAAAAAACATCCGAATAATTAAATTAGAAACATGAAAAAGACTACATGATGCGAATATTAACTAACATAAATAAATAAATACGCTGATTGAAACTAAAATATGAAGAAAGAAATAAACAAATGAATGTATTAAAATATTCTTAATGAATAATAAACAAACAGTTTTAAAAATATTTATTTTTATATAAAAATTGTAAATTAAAAATATACAGAGTTGTCCAAAGATGTTAAAATACACTGTGCAAGAGTAATTTTCACTGCTGGAACCTTGCAGGATATGTTGGTCTTGAGGTGGTGGTTTCTGGTTATTACTGTCATCACAAGATTTTACATTCAGTGACATTTTTGGTCCTGTTTTCCATAATGATTCTTTGTCATCTATTACAGCAGCTTCTATCATTATAGAATGGAGACCAGCAATAGCAAAATGCAAGTAGAAATTGTGCATTTGAAATAGTCATAGTGTGGTGTAAATATATTGTGAAAGGGTTGTGGTTGGAAAGTTATCTGAAAAAGACTAATAAAAAGAAAACACTGATTATTGAATACAATAGAGTTAGGTTTTTTTTCTTTTTGTGTGTTTATGCTGTTTTCATTTACAATTTTTGCATTATTTAAGTATTTTTTTAAATAAACTATTAAAATTTTTAAAAATTAGGTTAAAACACATAATTAATCAATATATATATGTTAAAGTTAAACAATATTTTCATATAAAAATAATTTAAAATATAATATTCATATATGCATTGATTTTAAATAAAAAGCATGCCTCAATATTTAAATTAAAAGCTATTTTTAGAAACATGGTATTTTGGTTACATGAACTCTTTTGAAAAAAATTATAAATAAATAAATTAACTAAATCTTTAACTTAAAATTTGAACTGTATTGTATTTTTGAGAGTTCTAATAAAAAACAATTTCTTAAAACTTTATAGAACCTTCCAAAACAACATCTATGAGTTGCCACATTCCAGAATTTCTTGCATTTTTTGCTTACTCTCCACAAAAATATTTTTATTTTATAATTGCAGCTAAAAACACCATTTTCAGTAGTTGAATTATTTTATTTAGATTTTCAAATAAAACTGCCAAGAAAAAAGTTTTTCCTATTTTAATTTTTGTCACTCTCTATTTTATTTAAGACAACTGTATTTAACGAATAAACTCTTTTAGTATTTACTTGTAATAGTACATGATATGAGAAATATTGGACCTCGAGTCATTCATCTCCAAGAACGCCAGAATATTTTCAGCCTTATTGTAAAAATTTTAAATATGGAGTAAAATCATGATATATACATAAAATATTTAGAACATTTTAAAATTTATTTAGTTATAGGTTATTGTTCAAATAAATAACATCTCCAAACAGATTCTATCTATTTAGATAAAACAACAATATAACATTTCATTCACTGTATATTAATATTTTTTTTTCACAATATAAGATACATATTTATTAAATAAAGATTTTCTTACCTTGATATCTTGTGATGACCGAGTTTGTTGACTAGTGACAGTAATTAAAATCTTATCAAACCTCTTTGTAAAGCCCTGGCCTAGACCCATGCTGCACCACACCTTCCACTTTTATTGATAATTGTGAAGAATTCTGTATAATAATAGGTTCTCCAGATGTTTTGGGTTGTGGTGAGATTAATAACCGAAAATTGAAATAGAAAATTTGTATTTGCAACAATTTAATTTACACTTTATTAAATAAATTAATACATAAAATAGCATTCATGTGTAATTTATAAAATGTTATTAATTTTTAGTATTAAGCCTATATTTACAAAGTCTTTATTAAAATGTTTAACATAACCTTTGAAAGTATATTATTGATTTTTAATAGCTGCATTGAGTTATTTTTTGAAGATTTTCTTATTAACCATAAAATTGTGAGTATTGTTTTGGGAAGAAGGGTTTTTTTGTGTCTCGACCACTTTCCTTTTTTTTATATATATCTTTCACAAGCTTTTTGATACATAATATTTATTTAAATTTCTTTCTTAAGCTAATAATTATGTAATTAAATAATTTAAAATTGTTCTAAAAGAAAAGTTAGTGAAAATAAAGACAATTTTGTTTCATAGTGAAAAACGAGATTTTTCAAGAAAAGAAATTTAAGTCTATAGTTTTTACTTTTTAAGGTTATTGTTATGAATTTTGTTTTTATATTAAATTCTAAATTTTATGGGTAATCTGCATATTGACCTATCCGATTATATATATACACACCACATTTTTAATATAAGTTTCTCATTCTTTCTAGAAACACCACTAAATTTTGATTGTCAAACTTGTTGATAATTTCATTCTTTTGTATTTTGTGCAATGCACACACAATATACTCCTATAAAATAAAAGTATTTTCGAAAATATATCTATTGAGTAAAATACAAATTAATTTAAATTAAACAATTAGTTACACCAGAAGAATTTCGCAAAATTAATAATTTACCTTTAATACTAGTAGACTGTAATGCTTGGAAAAGAATCTTGGTAGCACAGAGGGATAAGAAATATTTCATTACTGATTTTTGTTAAAAGTCAGTTTCCTATAACAAAAAAATTCAATAGCAGTTGAATAATTTTTTTTAAATACTCAGTTACAGTAAAGTAAACTATAATTTCAAATTTACATTCTATATACTTAATCACTCATTTTCTTAACATTTTTAACAGTAATAGTTAAGTCTTGTCAGTAAAAGAAATTTTTAATAAAAACAATTAAAAATGTTTTTTAATTTAAGCCATTTTTAAAGTTTTTACCTGTTTAGAAACAACTCTTTCATCATAGTTCACAGTGAAATCTCGAATGAGGGTAGAAGCTTTGCGACATGCTTCACCCATTTGATAGTTTTCTAAAGAATGCTTTGAATGTTCCATGGATAGTATGTCCTCTTCTCCTGTGGCAACGCTGCATTAAATATTTAACCCTTAGTAGTATATTAAATATAAAAATTTAAATTTATCTATACAAATATTTATGGCATTATTAAAAAATCTCAAAAGTCATTTAATCATAAGCAAAAATCATGCTTTAAGTATTTTGATAGTATATTGTTCCTGTTATTCTTGCAACTCTAAACATTTTAATTTATTAAAATTTGTTAATTGTTTTTGTAATGTAATATTTATCTTGTAGTATTTTTAATAATTGTACAGAATTTTAAAGAGACTGCATTTTAACATGTACAAAGTTTAAAAAAAAATTTTTTTAAATACATTTCTGAGATATTATTTTAATAAATATTGTTGGAATTAAATTATCCTTCTTTAACTGCTGTTAGAAACAAAAGAATCATTAAAAAATATTTCTCCATTTTTTTAGAATTAAAAAAAATTTAAATTATAACTTTGTACCCCATATAAATGTAATCTTTTATTAATTAATATTTTCTGCATCATTTAAGAGCTTCAATCATAATTTTTATGGTCGCCGCAACATTTTTGATTTTGATAGTTTTTATTTTTTACTATATTCAGTTAATTATTGATAAAATTATTTTTAAACTACTACTTTTTGCCATAACCTCTTTTACTAAAGGTATTTTTAAACATGTCTAGATTTACTTAAAGTATTTTTATTTTTTATAAGCAATTTTTTACTTCTACTATAATATTAAATTTCAAAGTAGAACAACATCAAGCTATATTGTTCAACTAATAGTCATTTTAGTGATGAAGAATGAATTTTTAATACTTGGAATTTATAATCTTAATGCATTAATGAATGCAAGATTAAATTTGATTTAATTAAAAATTCTAATTTATTCCTCTTTACCAGGAGGATGATAGTTCTGTTTGTTCTGAAACCATTTAGAGCATATTTTCTTACAGAAGGACAGTGAAAAGTTTTTGCAGATTAAAGTTTATATACATGGAAGTCAATCAGCTACAAAAGTTACATAAAAATTTAGGTAACACATTTAATATTATTATTCACATTTTTAATAAAATATTTAACTTGTTAAACAATACAACCATTACTTACCTGATTCCTTGATTGTGCTGTGATATTTTATCTATAGCTTGGGCAGTTAGTAAACATGCTTGATGTAATCTTAAAATATTAAGTATTATTATTTTAATAGTTTTTAAAATGTAAATTAATGATAATAATACAAAAATACTTTAACATATAATATGTACTAGAAATGATAGATTAAAGGATACAATTGAATATTTGTAAAGTGTTTTGGGATCTGCATCAAAAACAGACTGGTACAAAAGCTCCATACTGATCGGCCAAATATTTGAAATCTCTAGAACATTTCATATCTAAGCAAACATATAATCATACAATTTTTAAGTATAATAACTATAATATTATTATAACCAAACAAAGAAACTTATAAAAGTAGAATAATTTTTTAGCGAAATCTAAAGAATTCCTCCTCCCCTCTCCTTTAAAATGAATCTTGATTTCCTTTTAAATAAATTTCTGGTCCAAAAATTCTAATCCAAATATACAATTTATTTTAAAAGTTAGTTTCATATGACAAGATGATATCAAGATAGATTAACTTGATTCTTAATTAAATACACTATTACCACACCACATCACATCACTGTGCTTAGAGCTGAGATGCCCTTTAAAATTTGGGAATGATGTGGGTGAGAAGTCTGATTGGGCTCTGTGACACTCTACAGTCATATGAGACTGGGACCACAGCTTAAAGTGGGTTCCGAACCACTACAAACATCCATGGCACCGCTGGGATTCGAATCCGATACATGTGGTACTGAGTGCCAGAATGCTAGTCACTCGGCCATCAGGCCCCGATCAAATACACACTAAATTGCAAGCAAAATTAATTAAAAATAATTTTTTTTGGAGGGGGATTTAAAAAAAAAAAAAATTTACTTCATTTCGATATATATAAAAAAAGCAACAGTGGCCAGCAAATATTGTTAAATGAAATAAATATCCTGAGAAGATACCTGCATTACAACACGTCCACATTTTTGAAGCTCATCTCGGGTTGCTGCAGCTACAGCTACTGCTATAGCTGGTGGCGGGGAAGTTTTTACATGAACAAGCTAACTGTAACTGAAGATGAGCTCCCAGAACTTCACTTCTAAGACGGGCATATTCACATTGAAAAATTAGAGAATGTTGAGGTATTGTAGAAGCCTATAATGGAATTAAACCATTTTTAAAATTCTTTTGAAACCAATAGTAATTTTTATTCAATTCATTTTCACATGACATACACAATCTTTACAAAAATTATATTTATATATATATGATGTACATTTTCATAGGGCTGACAACCCTATCCCTTAAAAAGAATCATCTACATTTAGAAATCTGCCAGCAGGCAAATGGCCTCAGCCCACCACCCTGGGGTTGTTATGCCAATGATGATGGGTGTACATTTTAAAATGAATACAAAGCTGTTAGCTGCTGTTCCCGATATTTTTAGTGTCAAGAAGTCAATTAGGCACAATGAAAAAAACTTACTATAATAATTTCAGTATATAAACCTTATAACAATAATAGTCAAGAATAGTGATCTAATAAAAGTAGAATGGTATGACAGGTAAAAAATACAGGGAAACGATTATTGCGATGAAATTTTAATTTACTAATATGAATAATTACAGCAATAAGTAGAAGTCATTTTGAGAAGCAACATTAGAGAGACTGTCTTTGTAAACTGCTTGATAGTGAGAGAATTGACAGAACCACTGCAAGAATCAGAAAAGTAATAATAAATGGAATTTTATAAATCACTTAAGAATTAAATAATGAAGCAAAGATTTATCAAATTCAATTCATTATGAGTGGACATTAAACAAAAAATTTGGGGACTACTAAGAGAAAAGGAAAATTTGAAAGAAATGAAATATTTTTAATATGTTGAAATTTTTAATGGTATATTTTAAGATAAATCAAAGTATATTAAAAACAATAATCAATGGTATTTCCTATTTAAAGAAAAACAAAAACAAATACGATTGTGAAGAAAGCATGCACTGCATGAGGAATATTTACAGGTACATTGATGTCTTTGATGTTCTATATAACTGCAAGCTTAAGTAAAATGTTTTACCAACCAACATTCTTGTCAATACTAATTGCTGTTTTGCAGATAATCATTTTTGTTATTAGAATATTATGCTGATGTACAAAAACTGTATAATTATGGAATAAATAAACACTTCTCATTGGTAAACATAGATACACACACTTCTCATATATTTCAAAACATACAAGAAACAAAGAGTTGTGAGATTTTATTAAAAATGCTTCTTTTATGAAATTATAAATATGATGGAAATTGATATTAAAATATAACATAATTTATCAAAGAGAATTTTGTATTGTCACTTAATAGCAAGTAGAATATTCATAAATGCAACTATTTTTACACTTTCAAAAAATATAATATATATCTTAAATATAGTAAATAAATATAACATATATATTTAAAAGCCTTACTTTTAATGCTGAGATAGCTTTCATATAATGTGTTATAGCTTGAGAAATAGATTCAATAATTTCTTGATTACTTTTTGCCGTTTTAGAAATTAAACAATTTTCAGCTTGACTTATTTCATTTAAACTAACCAACCAAAAATACAAAATGTTCAGAACTGACCTGCAAATTTAAAGAAAACACAAATTAAATATATTCTTAGCAGCATGTATGATTCATGATTGTATATCAGAAAATTCAATGAATCTTGAATTTCAAACATACCTGCATGCATTTTCTAACATACATAAAATACATTATTAAATAGAAAATAGTAATGTATTTACTTACTCTATTACAGAGAGCAGAAAAATTCTTATAGCAAACTGATGGTGTCCATATCTAGTTGCTTGACGTCCTATTTTATATGAAGACCAGAAATCCACAGAATCAATTGCATTCATTATGGATCCATCTTGTTGAAGTAACCAGGGCTTATCAACACTGGTTTGAAACAGCAATGTACATACCATACCTAAAATAAAGCAAGATTAAATAATGCTCAGTGGTGGATAGATGTTTTTATAGCATACCAGTAGTGGCAAATAACACACATGTGGATCAGTAACACATATGGAAGGAAAAAAATGCACCAATTTAAGACAATCATAATTTTGAAATATGAATAACACAATAACAAGAATGGATTTATAATATAAATAGTAGAAGAAAAAGATAAAGTAGTACAATAAATAATAATAATAAATTTTTTATGAATATAAATAAATTGCCTTAAAGATGGAAAAATAAAGAAATGAAGGAAAATATCACTAACAATGCTTTATGGACTCAATGATTATTACTAACAATCTATGTTAAAGAAATATCCAAAATATTACATTTGTAACTGCACATAAGTTTATTACATAACTTTGAATTCTCAAACAACACAATTTTTTATGTTTAAATTTATTTTTAAGAATAGAATAACATACCATTTTAACAATAATAAAAATGTTTAAATAAATCAATAAAGTGAAACTGTTTTAATATTTGAATTCAATTTTAGTATATAAATATATTTTTACTTTTATTGATTAAAAATATTACTTAAAATAAACAAATCTATTTAACTATTTATAAAAATAAACTTTTTGAATTCTATAAGCTGTTAAATTTATTAGAATTTTTTTTTTTTTTAAATTTCATTTATACTATTCTAAAATTTTCATTCTTCTCCCAGTATTGATTAAAAAACAAATAATTAGCATAACATACAATGGAAAGAAAGTTATTATGATAATAACTAATTTTCTGTTTATCATTCAGAGCTAATTTATTTGGGCCTTTCTAATTCTAAAATAAAGTAATTTTAGATGGAAAGGTAATAAATAATTCAACTTACAATAGCTTTTGATGTTTCAGGAGTGATGCGCAACTGAGTAGTGAATTTTTTAATTTCATCATTAATTTCTGATTGCCAGCATACAACAGCACCGGCACTTTTATTACCTAATCGCACACATGGCAGTACATAAAGGTACCACCCAAACATCTATCGAACAAAAAGAGACAAATATAATTAAACTACACTCATGCCTTCTAAAATTCAATTAAAATCTGAAATCATTTAAATTATTTAATGAAATTCAATTCAAACATTAAAAAAAAATTATTTTATTACATATTTTATAAACAGGATCATACAAACTGATTACTTTTGAAAATTATAATGTATTCTAATTATTTACTATGTATGTTTAATTTGTGAGTGCAGCATTTAAAATTTTTTTACATGGCTATTATTTTTTGCATATCTGAAATCATCTATTAAAAATAGTAAATCATGATGAAATAAATGCATCTTTTCAAAATTATTACTTGTTTTAGCTCCTCCCTAAAAAATTAGTAATGCCCTTAATAGTTAAGATCTTAAAAAGGACATTTTTTATGTCAAAATAAAAAATCCTGTACTTTGACTAATATTAATCTATATAATGCATATCTTTTCAACCCATATATCTTCTTATTATATTTTAACTTTTGCACTCAAATTTTGAAATGCCATGCACATCATCAATATATTTCAATTTTCATTTATTTCAAAACTCTATAATTTTTGTCAAACATATTGGAATTTACAAACAGTACAGAAATTTGAATTATTTCATAGAAATAAAAAATGAGCCAAAAATAGGTACAGCTTAAATTATATACCATATTCATTTTCAATTTCGTATAATTTTAAAATACATTGAATTGAATGGCATATTTATATTTTATTTTTAAAAGCTCTTTAACTTGCAATGGGAAATTTTAGCACAGAATAACAATTTACTTAAAAGTCAAATCTAATTGCTTAAGCAAATATAGCATTCAACATAAATACAATGATGTATAAGAAAATAGCAACAAAGAAATCCTGAGAATTGAATGACAATTATTCCTTTACAATTTGCTCTACAAACAAACAATTACATTTACATAAAAAACAATTACATATTACATGCCAAAAAATCAGTACTTGATAAACCCACCATATATATATTTTAAAAAAACCTAGTACACAGCATTAAATGAAACAGATTTTGAAAATGTACTGCAATTACAGAATTTGAAATGAAGAATAGAATTATAGATTGTTTCTATAGCTCAAATTCCAGTTGTACCAAATAGTGCAATCCAATCTATGTTCAGTGGGCAACAAAGTGCCAATTATTAATATGAAGCTGCATGATCAATCACTGCCATAGAAATGAGAAACAGGTCATCCAGCGTTGAAACTATGTTTTGTGCTCCAATATTGGGTTTATAATTACTCAAGTTCTTCCATAAATATCCTGGCATTATAACTCTTGAATGTTGTTTTTTTTGTGATAAGAAAACTGCATTTGCAGGCCATTGATTCAAAATGATTTATCAATATATCAGCTTTTTTTTTTTTTTTTGTCTACAAGGCATAATGACTTTTGATGAAACATTTACTGCTGACAGATAACAACTCAACACATTAAATATAGCTCTCTATTCATATTGCTACAATGTCTAGAAGAAACTGTTCAGCCCCTTGCATGTGCTATCATTCTGAAATTCTAATCATTTTCATATTGCATGAGTCTAATTTCCAGAAAGTTTCATTTCATTTTCTTTCGAAATTGCAATTTTAACAAACATTAAGGAAAGATAATAAATATGTACCTGATGTTTTCCAATCAGTGAACCAATTGTATCAACAAACTGAATACTCATATCAGGACAAACATCACAGATATTTACAGCACACTGGAAGCATTGCTGGAAATAAAACAATAGAGTAAAAAAGAATATATTCCATTTGATTTACAAAACATAACTTTTCCTTAAAATAAATTATTGGAATATAATGCAAAAGCTGATAAAAATAATTATTAAAAAATTAACTTACTAATAAAGATTTTAAGTTTCCACAAGTTTGCTCGGCTGTACAAATTACTAAAAGCAGTGTTTCAATTGCACTAGATACTTCTTGCATTAAATCAATTCCTTGTACAACAATATCCTCTGAAAGTTAAGGAAGAATTAAAATAATTTTTATGTACATAATTACAACAATATTAAAATAATTTTTATGTATATAATTATGAACAAGATTTATAAAACAAACGTATTACCTTGAAAGACATGAATTGCAATTTGTGTTAAAAGCTCCACAGATATGGCTGCAAGTTGAACATTATCATGGAATATACAGTCTTGGCACAATTGAAGAACTTTACACTCTTTAAAAGCAAACATTAAAGAATAGGTAATTTAATACAATAAATTGAAGACAATGCATATTGATAATTTTAACCTATATCACATGATTAAATTATCATATATTTTTCAAATATTTAATAAATGCAAGGCTTTATAAATGGTAAACAAAATTTAAGGATTATGCATGATATTGTACCCTTTTGAAATATTTCATACATATGTTTTAAAGTTATGACAATTGTATTTAATTAAACTTAAAAATAACTTAATTAGTGCAAAGAAAAATATTCTATTTTTGCATAGACTAATAATTATTCGAAACAAATATCACAGTGCTTTTAAAAAAATGCAATAATAAAAGTGAACAAACGTAATTTTATTAAAGTGATACAATTGATTTAAATTTTTCATGGTTTCAAAAACATGCAAAGAATTAACAAACTTGTTGCAATATTTTTCTAAAAAATTATAAATAATCATCAGTTAAGAACTAAAAGGCCCCAATTAACGAAGCAACTGAAGTGGTTAATTAACAAAGTTCATTTCCATGTAAAATAAAAAGAATGAATAATTCCTATATAGTACACAATTAGAAATATAATAAAAATGCAAAGAAATATAACAGAATTAAATACAATTAAAAACCTTCACTCACCTGCACTTAAATCAAATTTATCAACTGATACTGAGTGTGCAAGAGCAACCATGACTGAAAATATTTCACATTTAAGGCTAATATATGGTGTTTCGATTGTGTAATTTACAAGTTCCTAAGTAAAAACACATTTATATTAATATATTTTATAATATATTAACAACTCAACAAACAACCAAATGATAAATTATATTATTAAATAAATTTCACACCTAAAAACTTATGTCAGTTAATTTACACTAATTACAATACAACAAACATAAAATATTTTGATATAATGAAATTGTGACTGCAAAAACTATGATTCAAATTATAAAAATTCTTAGAGTAATTGATATTTTTAAAAATATAGAATGAAAAAGAACAACAGGAACAAATTTTTATATATTATGAAAAAATTTTAATTTACAAAAATCTAAGCATTGCGATTTTTATAAAAGTTATACATATATAAAAACACACATTAGTCAATTTCATTAGTGGTTATACCATATTTTCCCATGCATACGCCAAGAATTTTTCCTAAAGCTCAATTACAGAGGTCAGCAAAATATATATATAAGAGGATCCCAAAAAAAAAAAAATGTTTATATATGGATCCGCTAAATATATTGTTTGTCAACAACAAGGGAATATATATTATGTTTTTATTTTTTTAGTTTATAATTCTAGAAAAATTATATGAAATGAGCTATTTATTTAGTAAAAAAAAATGAATTTTTTTAATTTTTGAAGTTGTTTATATTGTTGGTTTGTTGTATTAAAAAAAAAAATACAATGAAAAAAATCTGATTTTGGCAAAATTTGCAGCAGGTTTGGTAGCAAAAGTACCAAAATTCACACCAGAAACAATAACAGAATACAGTAAATATTAAAAGTGATGTGAATTTTTTGGAGGGAGGTGGGGATTATATTTGGAAATATACAGCATATCAAAAATAAAAATACAATGCATGGTAATTTTCTTCTCTCTAAATATACACGTTAAATAAAATTATTTTATGAGTAAAAATAATTCAAATATAAACTTAAAATTTTAATATCAACATATAAATAAAATAAGTGTAAAGATTAAGAGTAACGTAAATAATTACATTAACATTTTCTGAACTCCATAAATGAGCTCCTTTGTTGGCTAAATTCTTCATATCTTTTAAAGCACTAATTTTTACACACATACGACCATCTTCTTTCAGGTATGAAATCAGTAAATCAACCTATGGAAATTCATGTAAGATATAAAAATTAGAATATATGTAAAAGATTAAAATATATTTCACAGAAATATGAATAAAATAATAAAACTAAAAGAGAGTAATATTAATATGCTAATAAAATGGAAATTTTACAAGCAGAGTAAAAATTTAGGAAATTAATGCTATTCTTTACCTGTTCTGGAATATGGGTAACAGAAGCAGCTGCTAACTCTGTGAGTGTATGTAATGTGCATACTATAAATTGTTGAGAAGGATAATCAGGTAGGAGAGAAAGTGCATAATTTCCATACCTATATATGCATAAAAATTGTTAAATATACTTGTAAATTATAACAAATAGCCTAAAATCCTTCATTTTATCATACATAACATTAGCTTGAAAAAATTAATGAAAAATCAGAAAATTGTAATTGCATAGTCAAAACTAATAAATTTTTATAAAAATTAAAAATTATGTTGTATACATGGAAAATATGGGGCATCAGAATATCATATGCAAATTAATGGAGGTGTTGTTATTTAAAATCATTGAAAAACAAAAAACAAACTGGGCAACAAAACTGGCAAACAAACTTTAAAAGCATCTGAAGTTTGTACAAGTATAAACTGTGTAGAAAAATTTCAAGATAGTTATATGTTTAGAAAATAGAACTCAATATCACTTATTTGAAGAATTAAGACAGAAACTGCTTCTATTTGCTAAATAGAAGCAGTTTAAAGTCAATTCTATGTAGGAACATGGTTGAAAGTGAGTCCTTCTGCAATTCATAAACAATAGAATGCATTTCTAATAATCAGTTTCTAAAAAGTGCAATCAAGGAAATCTTAGAGTTACAAGAGCTACTGCAGATGACCCTTATTTTCAGTTAACTTTTAAGAAGGTGCAAAATCGCTACACCAACCACTTCAGATTTAATCAAGATTGGTATCTAAATCAACTATGCACAGAGGCTTCATGATGAGTAGTATGCAAGACATCCTATGTGAGAGGCTTCTATGTGCCCTTCACACAACAGAAAAAAAAGATTCATTTGAGCATGCATACATGCCAATTGGTGTGCAAATCAATGAAGGTCTGTACTCTTCACTGATTTCATTTGCAAAAGATATTCAAAGAAGTTTGTTGGTCTGGCAGGATCTGGGAGTCAGCTATTATCCCAGTCATATCTATGAAAGAAACAGATAACAGATTTGGTAGATCTAGTGCATGTGTGTGGGTAAGTATTTCTTTAGATGGCCACACTATGCCACAATTCCAAGAGGCTTTGGTGCTATTCCTTTATATAGAGGTGATTCTTGATCCAATAGTTTGCCCTTATGCAGGTACAGCTGGTGAATTTTTCATTCTATTATTATACCATAATTTCATTCTATTATAATATAGATCACACAGATTTCGATTGGCAGAGAATTATCTCCTGATGAAACTATTGTGCATATAGGTTGGGCAAAATATTCACCAGACTTAAACACAATCGGGCATGTTTGAGAATGCTCTATGAAAACTTACTGCTTGTCTTACAAGCAACCCTTCAGAATCTTCGAAATTCCCGACTTGTGGCCCAATGGTAAAGTGAGCAACTGGCGTGCGGGAGAGCTGAGATTCCTATCTGCTGGTGTCATTGTTGTAGTTACTGTTCATAATAAAAGAAAACTCGATGACTATTGTGACAATCTGTGTAAAAAAGTGTTTTGCATCGATAGTCAGGCTGCCAGGCGCAAGTTTTCTAGGTTTTTCCCTACATGATGACACTCAAATGTGGGGCAGTTACCCCTTAAATGCCCCAGAAGGCACCGTCTTTCCCTCAACAGTGGGCTGTTTCTAGCCTATATGAGGCTCATCGATGTTTTTACCTTATTTCTCTTAACTGGTATAGGGCTACATAGCCCTAGGTGGTGAGGAGTGGAGAAAAAAAAAAAGAATCTTTGAAATGCTTTAACACAGTAATGGTGAGAACTTGAGCTCTTCTGATTTTCATATTCTTTTAGCCACTATGTCATTGGGCTAATTTTGATATTTAAGTATGTAAAAAGAAACTACAATATTTAAAATATTTATCATAATAAATATCATAATTTTTTTTTTACATATAATAGCATACATTACACATTTTTAACATATAAAAAATAATTCACAATTCATATACCTGAGCAATAGTTTGAGCATCATGATGCATATGTTGAAATATGGACAAGAGTTGTAATTTTATTTCCACAGGAGTAGCTAAGCCTTGTATCATTTCTCTATTTTACTGCATATATTTGTGGCAAATGACCTATGTAGCAGAAATGTTGATATGTAGAACAAGTTCATATAAGCACATTAAAAAAATAACTTATCTTATAGACACACACACATATTAAATATTTAAAAAACATGATACAATCTAACACTAGATGCTGTAATATTAAATATAAAAAAAATATATACATTACATACTTTGACTGAGCAGCAAATTTTGCAGTGGCATAAATAGCTGCTTTCATTTCAACAGCATCATGTGAATCCAAACTGTTTCTAATACTGTGATGTATACTTTTTCTTTCAGAAATAACACTTGCTATGTTGCCTAGAGTTCTAAAAAAAAAATAGAATAAATTATATTAGAAGTATAACATTGTTAGTAATTAATTTCAACAAAACAAAAATAACATTTTTAAAAAAATAATTTAAATGTATAACTTTTAACATATTTAAATTGACAAAAAATATAAAAATGACCAATTAAAGTAGCTATTTTTTGTCAAAAATCTGCAGATATAAAATATACATTAAATATACTTAAGCTAAAATATAAGCAGATAGAAGCTATAAAACCTTAAAATTTCAGCATACGAATTATAGGCCACTGCATATAACTTGTAGACATTTTTTGCAAATTTCATAAAAATAAATTCAATACAGCTGTCTTTTTGGCCAACTATAAAAATTGACAACTATAGCAATTGAGAAACATACACACACAGCTTAACAGTTTCAAACGATGGAAGAGAACTGGATTTTGTCAAAATTAGACAAAATACACAGTGCTATATATTGGTGTGAGCTAGGGAAGAAAAAGATCTAAAGTAATAAATAACTATAATAATAATCACGATTTTCATCTCTCTGGCAAATATGAAGATCACAAATCATCAGAAAAACAACTTTCTTTGTTTTTAGGACAGTTTTTAAATGCATTTTCTCTTCCCAATTTCTATTATTTAAATTTATAATTGCAGTATCAAAAATGTTCTTTAAAACTGAAAAGTGTTTTTGCTTTCTTTATGCCATAAATATATAAACAGAACTAACAGTACATAAATTAACAGGCACAAGCTGAGCACTGATGCAAGAACTTTTATTTTTTCAGGCTGAAAATTACATCTGAGGGTTATACAGTATTTGTAAAATCTTGATCGACACTTGTTATTTTATAATCAAACCTTTCTCAATTTTTTTATTATCACCACAAAGTGAAACTCAGTTTTGTTAAAAATATTTTCCATTTCAACGCTGCAAAATATATATAAGTAATATGAATCAAAATTTTAAAAAATATTATTGTACTTAAGAAATTATTAATATATTTCCTATGAAAGTAACTATTGATGAAAAATCAATACTTATAATATAACACTGAAATTCCTCACACAAAATTGTTATAAACCATTTATGCCTTATTCTTTATATTAATATTTACACCTTTTCAATTTGTGGTTAGAAATGGAGATTTCTCAACATATGTCTAACAAATTATTAATTATTTTTTGAAAAATTCACAGTTTCTGTATGAAGTAGTTATAATTATTGAAAATATTTCATATTAAATATTCATATAATGTAAAATTAAAAAAAATAATAAATTTGTAAAGAAGAATACAATGCAATATATCAAAAAATCATATAAATAAATAATGAAAATCATGTAATAAGTCAGAAAAAAATATAAAATATTTTATTTTTTAAATGAATAAAATGTAAAAACAAACAATAAAACTAAATGTAAATATTTATTAAGAAGGGAAACCATTTAAACATTCTTTTAAATAAATATCATATATTGAAAACAAACAATTATGAAATACAATATCATATATCAGAAGATAGTATTTAGAATATTTTTAAAAATAAATAAATAAAAAAAGACGAATAATTTTTATGTCACTATAAAATTCAATAATCATGAAAGATTTTATCATTTTTTTTTTTTTTATATATCAATCTTTATTATTTTTAAAAAATTTCTTATTTCTTTTTATATTTAGAAAAATCAATAAATTAAGAAATTGTAAACTGGATATTATATTTTGAAATAATTTATTATGAATAATAACAAACAAACATAACTAAATTCATTAAAAAGAAGATCAGTAGAATTTTTGCAATGCTTAAGCAGTTTTTCACAAGTATTCTACATATTTTTTAAACAGGAAAATAATAAAATAAACATTTTAAAAATTAGTGCATTTTAGTGGGAAAAAATAATCAAAGACAGCATCACGATATTTGGAAGAGTGTTCAATCTGTTATATAATCATTGTGTACACTTCTTTTTAAAAGTGAAGCACATTAAAAAAAGCAAATTTAATCTACATATAAGTTTCTTTCTTAAGTATAAAAATATAAACATTATGAAATGTTAACAAAAGCAGCCATGATATTTATGAATGGTTTAGAAATGAAATTTTACTTATCAATTATCAATAAGACTTATTAAATTAGCAAGTAAGATTATTTAAATTACTTTTTAAATTATACATCTAAATTTTATGAATGAAAATAAATTATCTAATAAATTTTATTCATCTTGCTTTCTAATGAAAAACCTGTGCTGTAATAACATTTTATTTTTCTATAATCAAAATTCTTTATAAGACAAAGAAAATCACAAAAATCTTTGTAGTTTTTTAACAAGTAAAAATGCAATTATTTATTACAATTATTATTCTAAAACTACAAGTAAAATAATTTTTTAAAGAAAAAAGACTGGTTTTTAATTTATTCACTGTTATATTTTTTTTCACATCAATTTTGAATAAGAAATGCTGGTTTATTATAAGCAATTTTTTTAAATGGATTATTCTATCAAATTCGACTTTTGATGATAATTTTTTTCTTTGAGTGGAAATTTGATTTTCTCTTTCATATATATTGCAGAAATGCAGGCTACAGACAATCATGAGCATGAATGGAATTAATTGATTTTTTAAATTTTCAAGCTTTCATTTTCTATTGTCCCAATCTATCATTGACAGCTGAATATTTGGATAAGAGTTCTGCAATAGTTCGTTTTAATTTACAAACTAATGGAAAACCTGGTGTCTAAGGACTTAGTAATTTTTTTTTTGGCTTTTGAGAAATAAATATAAATAGGCTAATGAAAGCATTTAATTAATTGTTGGCATCAGAAACAACTATATAATTATTTATACAATTAGCTATTTGTTTATTATAACATAATTTGAGGAGTCTTGCACACATACTAACAAACTTCATTTAATTTTATGCACATAAAACAAAATTGGAGCAGTTCTTTACCTCAAAGTAAGTGCTCTGGCAACAGGATCATTGCTATGTATTACAGCATATAAACGATGAACAAATTCATCGAGATTTAGAATTTTATCTAAATGCTTCTGGGTTTGCATAACTTTCAAAATTAAAAACTCTATGAAAATTTGTTCTGAAAAATAAAATAAAATAGAAATATAGTTAATTAAATTTAAAAGAATTGAAACAATGATAATAAAAAAAACAAATTTAAATAGATTACTTAAAATTGTACATTTTTTTCAAAAACTTTAAAAAGTTTGTCCAAAAAAAATTCTTCTTCTTTTTAAAAACATCAATATAAATACTTAATTTTTGTACAAAAAAGCAATACTTGATTTTACTATACTTTAATTTATTAAGCAGTAATAAACCACTTAGATAAAAATATAATTTACATTAATTAAGTAATGGAACTAAAGGTTTCAAATCTTACCCAGTTCAAATAATTCAGCTAATTTTAAACAAGCTGAATTTATTAGAATAGGAAATGGATATTTTTCAAAGAGGCGAGGAAAACGAACAATAGCTTCACATTGTTCTCCTACTTTAGTAGATCTCAAACCTAAAAACAATGAAGAGTTAAGTATATACAATAAAATAGGAAATTAAATATATGACATTTTTAATTGGTAAAAAACACATATTAAGCTGAGGAAAAAAAGTTTCCATATAACAAAGTAAATTTTTATTATATATTAAAAATTAAGTGATGTTTTTCAAGTTATTTAACAAACTCGGTCATTATAATTTCAATAACAATTTATTTACAAAAAAGATAATCAATTTGACTATAAATATGTTATTAATAAAAATTTTCAATTTTTTTTCAAATTTTATTTTACTTAAAAATAAATGTCAAAATTATCAAGGAACCTAAAGGTAAAAAAAATTTAAATACAATAAATGAAAAGTCATTTTTGCCATCCTGAAAGTAGTTTTTAAAAAATATCATATCAGAGAGTTAAAAATTTCTGCTTTATGCAGTGGTCACAGTCATAAAATTTAAAAAATCTTAACCCAATTAATTTGTGAATTATCTAATTCAGGATGAGTTACAAATATAGCAATAATGAAAAAAACGAAAATTATTAGGTGTAAGAACATTATCTTATAAGCTAAAAATTTTTATAATTGTTTATTTTAATTTTTTTAAAATTTAGAAATTTTTATTGTAGACATGTTTTTATAAATGAATTAATTTCCTTTGTAAATATTTTATTTGTGTAGATAAATCATTTTCAAAATTATAAAAGTTCAACTATTTTTATCTACTTATAAGTAATATTACAAATTTAGTTTAGTATAATATAACAGAAGTCTTTATCAAGGTTGTTATAATAATTAATGTTTTTAAACATCATGATTCAGTATTATAAAGAATTTGCAATTTTTTATTACCAAAATGACAAAAATCAATTAAGTTTACAAGAATTCAAATAAAGTAATATTCTTATCTACTATATATATTCATTTAACTTAAAAACCAAAACTTTAAAGTCTAATTTATATGATTTCTTAGAAATAGAAAATGCCTGAAAGTGTGTTAAATAAGTTGTAATGTAATGAGAGGTTGCTGCATTTTTTTTTTCTCAATTTTACTGATACCAAGCTTTGTTTAGTAATTAAAAATATTTTATTATAATTAAAAATAAGTAAAACAAATTCAGTATTTTAAAAACCTTTATCAAGTTCAGTAAGAGCAGAATTAGCATCTTGATCTGGTTCACCAGAAGATGTTTCTCCTATGATAGATAATCGAGCAGAAACAGAAGCCATTTTCAATACCTCAGAAAAAAGAGCAAAGAAATATTTCAATCACACAGAAAAGAAGAAAAAAATGTTAAAGAAAAAATGTTTTATATAAAAAAATTATTTAAAATATAATAAAAAAACAAACAATATTACTGTATCAATGATAATAAATTATAATAACAGCACAAAAATGTTTGAAATTTTTTTTATTATTTAAAAAAAATAAATTTTGATATTCAGAAATATGTATTTTTAGATTAATTTCATCTGAAATATATTTAGAGAAATTTATAATATAAAAAAAATTAATAAAACTATTTATCAACTTTGCATGTCTGGTAAATATAATGTAGAAAAAAATCCTTTTAATTCGACATTCCACACTTGAAATCTGATGTTAAAAACCAAAAATAAATTTAATAAATTTATTATGTATGAGAAGAATATCCTCTTCTTAATTATACTGAAGCTAATGGTCGTTAATGCATTTTTTAATTTTTTGAATGAATTATTATTTATACACTCAAAGTGAATTAACTGAGAATGTTTTGGGTAAACCTAAAAAAAAAAAAAAAAAAATATCACTTACAATAAACATATTATTTTAATTGTTTTTTATAAACCAAAGATTTTGAGATTGAAAGTTTTATTAATAAATTTTGGTACTTCCAACACTTATGACTCCTATTATTTAAACAATGTTAAAAAATTATTGCCAATAGTTGTTCTTGTAACTAGCAGACTATAAAAACGACTGTTGTTAGAACAACTGCCTATTTGGCGATAAACAATGACAGCTTTCAGAGACCCATAATAATAAGGAGATACCACAATTTCTTCAAGCCCCTAAATGTTTTAAGAGATTCAGATATGACTATAATAGGGTTTTATAAAGTTATGGAGAAATATTCAATAAGTTCAGGATTTAATCATAGTCATATGCTTCAGGTACACTGGTTGTAGAATGTAGTAGAACATTGTTGCTGCTAATAGACCACCAGCTTGTTTTTCAAATGTAACTTATCAACACTTTTACAAAATGTTATTTTAAGTTATAACTTTAGGCAAATTAATATGTACTTTTACTAATAACACTAGCCAGCTAACCAATACCAGCTGCTGACTACACATCCAAATCACTATATAACCACTTCTATATTTTTCAATAATTGAGGAATTATATCTTTTGAAACTACATTTTCTTCATACAATTTCCTTATATATTTGAAATGTTGATTTCTTACCGCAAATCAATGTAAAAATTTAAAGCTCTAAATGTAAAGATTTTTAAAATCAGTCATTTCGTAACACCAAGTCTTTCCTGTTTACTTTTCTGATAACTCATACATCATCTATGTTATTTTGAACTATCAAGAAACTATTACAAATTCTTTCAAAAATAATAATAAAAAAATTTTGGGGAGGGGTGGGGGATTGCAAATGACGTAACTACATAAAATAGTTTGGTGTTGGTTTGATTTCACCAACAGAAAAGCAAAGTTATAATATACACTTATCATTCTTATTCTAAAAATTAGAATAACTTTTAAGATGATTTAAATGCAATGAATCTTTAGAGAATAAATCGTTTTATGAATCTTAGATAATAATCAGTATTTTAATATTTTGTTGCATTTTTCTTTTTCGAAATAAAACAATATGTTTATTTAAACAGTTAAATAATTTTCGTTAACATATGGAATTTTTTTAAATTATCCTTAAGGTAGAAGATAAAAATTTGGTTAATTTTCTGATATGAAATTTGCCATAAAATGAATTGAATTAATCTATATTAGTACTAAAATGAAAACAATTCTATTAAAATAAATCACACACTTTTCCTTTGAAGAATTAATTTCAGTTCTTTTGAATATGAATCAACAAAATCAAGTTTTTCTCTCAAAATTATGAATAACAAAAAAAAATTCTCCAAAACAAAACGAAGTTGCTTTCGCCGTCAACAATCACAATATAGCGGCACACATTGGCTGGAATATAAACAATCTACAGAGTTGCCAAAACACATCTTTAGTTTTGATTAGTTAACTGAATATGCTACACATCTGTCCTTCTAATTACGGATGAGCTAAAAGGTGAAATGTCTGGCATTTGAAAATAACAGTTTTAGCTTTCATTTCAATCTTTAAGTTATGAATAAATTTATTCAAATCACATCTAGATAGAGCTGACTAGTTCCATTTTTAGCATACATTCAATTCGATTAGTAATACCTAAAACAATATTCGAACTGCAATATAATATTGCCTATTCATAAGCACATTAAATAAATTGGAGTTGATAAGTCATTTTGGAAAATTTTCATTCCCAATATATTTTCATTCGTAATTTTCATTCCCAAAGTTTCTGGATTCTTTTTAATTAATCAGGCCACAGTTAAAAGTACCTATTATAAAGAACCTATCAATGAAATTTAAATACAACTTATTTTATAGCTTAAATTAATTTCATTTCTCTTTGCAGAACATTATAATATACTGATCACCTGTAACTTGGAGGAGGATTTTTTTTTATAAAAAATTAAAAACGACTCTAAAGCGAAACGGAGTTTTATTAATTTCTGTTTTCATGAAAATATTCTTCTTCTTCATAGACGCAATAACCCATGGTGGGTCAAGGCCCTCTGCCTAGTGGCAGATTTCGAAACATGAGACGTTTTACTTTTTACTGGGTAGGGTTGCCCAGAGCTATGGCTAACGCTGTACAGTCATATTAGACCGGACTTACAGTTTAAAGTGTATTCTGAACCACTTCAAATATGCATGGCACTGACGGGACTCGAACCCCGAGGCCTCGAGCAACAGACCGCTAGTCACCAGACATCAGCCCTTCATGAAAAGATTATAAAAACAAAATTATTGCATGATAATATGGAATTTATATTGTCCAACAATAATATTTATAAAAGAGAAGATGAAATTGCAAATATATATATGTATATATTAAATTAGTAAAGTATCTTTACAGCGAAAGTTTTTTGGAAAATACACCATATTGCCGTAATTTTTAAAATGATTAAAATGTAGTTTTAAATTAAAAACACATTTTCAGGATATTAAAATTATAATTTAGTAATTGTATTTTACTTATATTTGCGGCCGACTCGTAGCAACGTGTGCCGCTAGTGAGCATTATTGCTGAAGTTCACTCCACTGGTATCTTTGTTATAGACACTGTTTTAAAAAAAACGAGGAGTTCCGACGGTGTTTTGAATGTCCAGCCTCTTGTTTCGTTAGTCGGACTACCTAGTGGGAGTTTTCCGGGTTTTGTACCGTACGATACGAAAATTCGGAGTAGTTACTCCTAAACGTCTTCCCGGAAGGCGTTGCCCTTCTTCTTCAGTGTCATGAAGCTAAGTCAGATTTCTACAAACGGGTGCTCCATCACAACAGAAGTTACCACTTTCCCTCCATCCATGAGTAGACTCATCATGCCCGCCTGCACTGCAGGACACTGGGAATTAGACACATACAATTTAGACTTGTAGTTATAACAATGGCAAAATAGTAAAGTGTAGACTGATCAACTCCTTTTTTTCGACCACAAATAGGCGCCAAGAATAAAATAAAGGGAAAACTTCCTTCGGATATTTCCTTCGAAATTAATCATTTCCACATAACCTGTTCCTATAGTGATTGCCATCGCATAGACACAGTGGCGGGAAGAGTTCTCGTAGTGGACACACAGCATCAAATGAGCGAAAAATTAGAACGTGATGCATCAATCTGTGGGAAGGATTACACTTGTAGCTAACTTAATATGTTGTTCATAAGAGGAATAATGCAATGAGAACGAAACGATTGTGAAATTGTGAACCGTACATTGAGATCCATCAGCTGCTTTTTGAATGCTCAGCAATATAACGCTACAATATAACAGTGACATTGTCAGCATTTATGGTTCGACAACATTTGAAAAGTAAGATATAGCATGGAAATTGAAATTTATCTTTGATGTTGAATTATTGATTTCCAGGTCTTGAGCATTATGTTTCACGTGGGATTAAATATTCAAGACGTAGTGAGTCAATCATTCATAAATCTATTCTACCGTCCCACGGAACTCGAGATGCATGTTCCATCGCATTTGATGGATCGGGTTAGGTAAAAAATTACCTTGTTTGTAATTCAATAGATTCTTGATTTATATAAAAACGACTAATTCCTTGTTCGCAACAAAAATGGGTTTTGTTTTTCGTGATAAAACTGCAACACGCAAAAACAGATGGCGATTTTCACATTTTATATAGGTTCGTATTCTGGCTGTGGCATGGATGTTCGTTAGTGGTTTGGAACCCACGTTAAATTGTTGGTCCCCATCTAATTAGCCCAAAATGACTGTAGAGCGATAAAACCAAAACCACATTCTATCTCAAGTTTGAAAGCAACTAACCTTAGACCAGGGCCGGATTTTCCTGTAGGCTAACTAGGCTTCAAGATCAAGAGGGACCTACATTCAAATTGTTAGCAAAATTAGAATTACACTATTCTAAAAACAGTAAACACTAAAACACTCAATCGAAAATAAGGAGAAATTCTTCTAATTTGCTATTTCGTTTTAAATGTATACTTGGATTGAATCAATTCTTAAATAAAATAACTATTAACATAAAATTTAATATGATATTTTGGATATTTTTCTTTTTGTGACTTGGATTTTGTTTGAATAAAGTTCCATTTTTGGTTTAGTTTAAAACTTAAAATTCATAATAATTCATACTTAAACTTTAAATGCGAATTATTATGAAGTAAATTTACCTGAATTGAATTTGCTTTAATCTCCAATGTATTGAATATATTTAATTTAATTTGATAGAAAATACGATAATTTTTATTATATATTTTATTTTCGTAGTCAAAGATTTTTATTATTTGAATTTTGTTTCTTAGTAAAATGTTGTGTGTAGTGATTAGTTATTGTTACAAGTACTATATAGGGTGCTGAGAATAAATGTCCATATAAGTGACTTTGACTTTCTTTTTATTTATTATCCTTGCCACATTTTTTATAAAGATTAATCCATCAATTAACATATTGATATATATCACAGTAATGATGTATTTCATTATCTCTCATGTAATTTCATCATCATAACTGGCACGACAGCCCGTTGTGGGCCTTGGCCTTCTTTAAAAGATTCAGCTAGGCTGTGGACCTCCAGTTTTTATCTTAATAACATTAAAATCTTAGTCTAAACAATCGACCCATCTCTTTTTCGGTCTTCCCTTTGGTCGCTGTCCAAAAGGGGTTACATTGAAAACCTTCAAAGCAGCTCTATCACTTTCCATTCTCATGAGATGCCCCGCCTATCTCATTCTGTTCAGTTTAATAATTTTAGAAAGTCAATATCTCTAAAAAGTTTGTAAAGTTCAAAACTGTATCTTCTTCGTCAATTTCCATTGTCATTGATACCCTCATGTAATTTACAAACTGAAAAATGGGAGGTGAAAGGGCCTCATAAATGGAATAGCCTAGGGCCTCTTTTCCTCTAAATCTGCCTTAGACTTTAAGGAGATAATGAGTACAGACAATGGATTGCAGATTTATGGCATCATGCCGTAACTTGTGACGAATCTCAATTTAAAATGAATTATGATGATGACCTAGTATGCATTGGACAATGATGTGGCGAGCGCTTATAACATATGTGCATTTGAGCGTCTTATCATAAGAAATGCGAGTATCAAGATATAGACGTCATTAGTTACCATAATATCATTAGTTATTACAAATTGAGAATATCAACAGTAAACATTACATCGAGAGTATCCTTTTTGTCACACATTCGTCCCGAACAAGACAATTTCCGATTACGTATTGCCGGAAATGACCAAAACTTCTAAGCTCAGAAAATAAACATGGATATATGTTAGATGAATATGATTATTCATGGATTGATGTTACTTACCTGTACGGAATTCATAATGTAATGGATGTATTAATAGAGAAAGGATACATTAATTGTATCCAAGATATAGAAATGTTTCATGAGTATTCATTTATGTCTAACTACATTACACTGTAAGAGTGACTCAATATTTCTGACTGAAAGGAACTCTATAGAATTATTTAGTATTGTTACGCTAGTAATTTGAATCGAATGAATTTCTGCATAAATAATGAATAAATTTATGTTTACCCAGAACCTCTCATCTAGAAATTATAAATAAATTGTGGGTGAGAAAACACATAATTAAAGGTCACAAGCCATGTTAATTATCAAAGTAAATTTTAAGAAATTATCTGAAATAAACACCCAAGATACTCAAAGCAAATGTTTTTTTTTTTTTTTTTTTAGAAAATGCAAGATTATTTGTTTATTTCTTCTTCTTTTTTTATAAATAAAAAAAAAAAAGTGTTTTTTTTTTTCAATACATATAATATTACCTAAAATTAGCAAATGTTCTTTTCTACTAGAAAAAAAAAACTGTTTATCTTACTAATCTAATGCATATTGTTCCGTGATGGATTGTACACACTTTCAAGAATTCAATATTTCAAATACACAGTCCAGTCACATTAATGTGACCATCTGTCAAAATATTCTTGCTTTAAGAGGAGTGTGGAATGTGGTATTCTTCATATACACTCCACTGCAATGTGCTGCCACCTGCCTTTTGTAATTGGTTTTTTAACGTTGACGTCGAAAGTAGGTGGTGGTCACTTTAATGTGATTGGACTGTGTATTATTCGTATTTAAAATTTCTTAAAATTCTATTTTTGTAATTTAAATTTTTTCATTATTAAGGTTGCCATAACGTTTGGTAAAAGTATATACTAAAATTTATATATGTAAAAAAAAAAAGTTACACCAATAAAGGAAATGTATATTTATATGACATGCTTTTTTTGTGTTATACAAATACAGTAGAACCTCTGTAAGTCGAACTTCAAGGAGACGCCAAATAATTCGAGTTATAGAGTTTTCGACTTACGCGGATTTTGTAAGGTAATATTCGACTTGTAGAGGTCTAGATTCTTTCTAACTTATTTTGAGTTGGAGAGGTAAAATAAATAAAAATTCAAGGTACAGAGGTAATTAACATGTTTATTTGCAACTTAAAAAGTTATATTATCTACTACATTAAAAATCAAAATAATTCCGAAACAACCTTAAAATTAAGAATATTATGTATTAAAAAGTCAGTTATTATTATTTATTATTTTTGCTTTTAGACAATTTGATCGTTCTCTATCTATAGCATTATCTCAGCTATAGAGAGCAGAAAATTCTTTTTCTTCCGAGTTGCTATTTCATAGAATTGGTTATTCTATTTACTATATACTCATACATTGTTTTCTAAGAAACAATGACGTACATTGTCAGCAAATCCTTAAAGTCGGTAACTTATTTTTTTTCGAGCTATAGAGGTAATTAATTTCAAATGATCGAGTTGTAAAGGTTGTAAAATCAAACATTGCTAATGTTCAAGATACAGAAGGTCAATTTTTTTTTTCTCGAGTTACGGTGGGAAAATATATACAAAAATGGCTTGTGAGGATTGACTAATTATTTTGACTTATAGAGGGTTGAAATTTTGAAGTAATGGAGGTTTTGGGGCTTGAGGGAAGGGAACAAAAATTTTTCGAGTTACATAGGTTTTCAACTTAAAGAGGTTTTAACTGTAGTATAAATTAAAAGTAGTAACAGCACATTAGGAAAATATAATTTATTAAAATACATAATATTAAAGCACTCTGATCTAGAATATACAAGGTTTTCCTAATTTTAAATATTTTATAGCACAAATTAAAAAAATGCATGTTTATAAACATCATGACTAGACAAACAAATGACAAAAATTTCTTCAACAAAATTTCAGAAAGCGTTTACAATTTCAAAATACATCTAGTAAATTAGAAATAAACACATTGAAACTGACTACACTAAGGGTGCAAGCATAATTTTTAAAACAAACAAAAGCTATTTGATTCATTTATTATAAATGAATATTTTTTTATTATATAAATATATATATACTATAAAATAGCTAATTTTTTTCTAGAAAAAAAAATCTGTATAAAAAAAGTTTACAACTTGAACTACAAAATAAATTTTTCTTAATGTTTACGATTTAATCACAGATAAGCATGATATGTTTTTAAATTGAAATTGATTTGCATTAAAAAGTAAAAAATTTAAGAAAAAAAAAAAAAAAATTTCAGCAGAAATACATTTTGTTATGCAAGTACAATATTAATTTAAAAATGAATTTTTATAAAATAGTTATTTTTTTAGTAATTCATAAATGATGGATACTTTCAGTAATACAGAATAAATTGTTAAATCTCAAATTTTAGACTGCAAGACTTTTTGATTACATTTTCATACATAAAAATATAACTGTGTTATTTTAAAAGAATAATTTTCATTAAATTTAACAATTATGCAACATGGTACAGATTTAGAAGAAGTCATATCTTTTCATTAAAATAATTTGACTGTTGAGATAAATTATTAGAAACACAGTTTTAACATTGAAATAAAAAGACGAGAAAAATTACATATATATTTGGCTTTCTACATAATATGACAAACACACTAAACTTCACAATGACAATACAATACATATTTTTGATCTAAGATTTTTGTAGAATTTCAAAGCTTTATATTAACATGAAAAATAAAATTTTTAACATAAACTGAATTCATTTAATAGTAGACAATACTGAAATGTGGACAATACAAATAATATATATGTCTGAATATAAATAGCAATGCACATTTATCATAAAATGATTCAATATCTTATCTCCAAAAAATCTAAAAAAGAATTCCTTAATTTCTTTCATCAATTGCATTAAGACTAAATTAATACTTTTTATTATTAAAAAAACTTAAAAATGTCATTATTAACGTAAAACTAAGCAAGTTACTTAAAAAAAAATAATATAATAGAGTGTCTTCATACAGTGTATATTGGGAGACAAATAAGAGGCACAATATAACAAGTCTCTACTAAAATTTCAGTTTTTATTTATAATATTGTATATTGAATATAACTTAAACAAAATTGTGTTTTATTTTAAAGCACATGATTAAACTGATATATGTATAATTCTTTGGCATTTTATTCACATTTTTTAATATGAAAAAAAGTTGAAAAATTACTAAAACACATTTTACAAACTTCATTAAAATAATTTGTTAGTATAATTAAAAATTCAAAGAAAAACTAATTTGCCTTATTAATATGGACTAATTACAAATCAAATGAAAAATTATGGATCAGAAAATATTATGCATTTGTCAATAAACTGAAATTTTGAAAAATACTTTTCAAAATAAATGCAAAAATAATAGAAAAAAAAAAAAAAAAATGAATAGAATTAAGGAAGTTAGATTTCCAACAATATAAAGAGTCTACATTTAAAAGTTGCTTTAACTTAATATGAAGCTAATAACATAAAGTCTTTATAATTAAACAAAACAATACAAATAGATTGTCTGTATATAGAATGTTTTAAATTGAAAGCACATATTGTTAATAAATAAATTAAAATATTTTAAATGAGTATGCAAGCATAAATAAATGCACAGCAAATTTTATTGCTTTATCAGATTCTGAATGTTTAAAAAATCGAAATAAGATTTCATATGAATTTGATAATTTTCCAATATTAGAAAAAAATAATTTCTAAATATTTCATAGAAACAATGTTTAACAATTTTTTTTTAATAATTCGAAATAAGAAACTTTATGTAATTTCTTGGAATTAATGTAATTTCTTTTTATAACACAAAGTCATTTTCAAAATTGAATTAAGCATATATATATGCTTTTCATAACAGTATTTTCTTATGACATCTCATACAAGAATCAGTAATAATTTGATTTGGCAAATTTCAATGGCATCATTTTATTATATTTAAAATTATCACATGAATTATCATGAAATACAGCAAAATAATTTATATTGACCAAAAAATTATTATGAAAGCATAGCATTCAAATTTCTAAATAAAGAAGCAATGCATTATGCACATTGTTAAGAAGAATGACATTGTTCAATTTCCATTAGCTAAAAATTTCTTCAAACTAGTAACAATAATGTCTTGATTGATTTGCCCACATCATAGATTTTTTTATTTGTACATGATTTATTAATTTTATTGCCAATTTATTATTGTAGATGTTTTATCACTGAATTGTCAGTTTATTGCATTGTTGGCATATAAAAAAAAAAAATAATAACAATGTTTTTCAAACTAATAATAAAGAATGACTATGCTAAACTTCAATTGTCAATGAAAGTGTTATTATAATGACAAACAGGACACAAAAATGTATTTTTCATACAAATTATTCATATTAATAAGTTATTCATGTATTACTTTTATGAAATAAGGTGTACGAGAAGAACTCTTTATGGTTGAATGAAGTTTTTATCTATAAAAATGCAATCCACATTTATAAAAATGATTTTTTTTATGAGATTGAGATTTTCTTAAGAGATAAAAAAAAAAAATAATAATCATGAAAAATGAAGACAAACATTTTTGGATGTGTACAAAAACAGTTTTCTTGTAACATCCTATGAAATAAATGGAATGACTATTAGTTATAAAATGGGAATAAATGCATTTCTATAAAAGAACAGCTTTTATTTTTAAATAGACTGATAAATAAACATTGTTTATCAACTCTCTTTGTTGAACTCAAACTTGTGTATCAACCCATTATTGTTATTATAGTAAACTAAATTCTGATATTAGAAAGAATATGAAGTGAATCAAAATTCCTTGATTTTTGTCCAAATAAATAGATGTTCCAGCCATTATTTTGACATTGAATTCACAGTAATTATGAACAAAAAAATCCAGTATGAAAAAAATAATATATAATTATTAAATTCTAATCATGATTGTAATATTGAATTTCTGCATTTACACGAAAAAACAACTAGTATAATCCTACATTTTTTTTTTTTTTTTTCTTTCACAGGCCTATTGAAATTCAACCAAAAATTTCATCTTTTAATTAACCTAATATTAAAATTTTATACCAAATTATTTTCAAGAACTATAGACTATGTGGGCTGAATTTAGAAATTTTTATGCATGGAAAGATAATTTTCCAATGTTTATAAAATACATAACAATATATAACATTGCATAGAAATGTTAATATACCTTGACAAATACACATAGGAAGAATTTATATCATAATCAAAAAGAAAATAAATATTGAATAGATAACTAATTATACTAGGTGTAAATCAAACACATATTATTAAAAGTAATATAAAATGTCATAAGTATTCCAAACTTTCCATTTAATATGAAAAAAGAAGTTTATGCAATAATTTTTAAATCTTAATTTTAGTAATCATTATAAATAAATTAAGTAAATATATTTGTCATATCTAGATAATTCATAATCATACAAGACATGATATTAATTTCTTTTGAACATTTTATCACTAAAATAATAATTATTATTAAAAATTGTCTTGTAGAAAATCCATAATATAATATGTTAAAATAAAAGAAAAAACATTTCAAATGCAATAAATATTACACTATAAACTTCTTAGTATTTTAAAAAATCATTCCCTGATCTACATTTAAGAATAATAATTTTAAATAATGATAAAATAGAACAAAATTAAAATAAATTAAGGAATATTTAAACATCAATAAAAGTAAAATAAATATGAGTATTATAATATAAAATAAATTAAGGAGTATTTTAAATGATAAAATTAAAAAGAAAAACTTACTAAAGAGAGGAGAAAAATAATGAAATTAATTGTAGAAAAATATAGAAGACATAATAAACGAATTGCTTTCAATTTAGTACAATTTCCACTGATCATCAAAATTACAAAATTTTATGTTCAGAAATAAATAAATAAATAAAAATCTGAACAAATAAATTAATAATCAAACAAGATAAACCAAACCAAAAATTATTCAAATTAAGAAAAAGCAAAATAAATAAAAAATAATAATAATGCTTTTGAGATTTAAAAAAGTAAATATTTTAATACAATTTTCATGAAATTTAATATATTTCATACTACAGCCTTAAAATAAAAATTATTTTTTTAAATATCAAGTATCTTCAGTTATTCAAAATAATAATTAAATTAAATTTACAAATTTTTTATAAGTTATGAATGCATATGTAATAAATACCACAACTTTATTCTGTTAATAGGAAGCTGCCTATTATAGTTGCTCTTATTTTAGTTAATTCATACAAATATTACACCATAGCAGAAATAATTTATGAATCTCAAGGTGATACTCCATTTTATTAATCATACATTAAATAACTAATGTTGCACAACATGGACTTTAAAATTTATCGATAAAAATGCATTATGCTATGTTGTCAGAAAAATGAGAAAATGTAACAAATACAAATGTAATGATATTGTATGGATGATAAATATATTCTGATAGAAAAATAATCATATTTTATTTAAAAGTGATAGATTACCAATGCCTCCTTATTATTTACTGACAAAGTAACTTATCTCTTATTAAGACACATCTCGCAAAGCATGATTCACACAATTATTCTCTCGATTGTAAAAAAATATTAATTAATAAATTTTCTTATTAAATATTTGTATGGTAAATTCATTAATTATTATATCTGCATAAATAAAAACTTAATTTTTTTCCATATAAAATAAAATATGTGGCATAATTAATTAATAATGAATTAAAATATATTTCATTGAATTACAAATATTCTTACACATTTATAAAAAAAGTCTCATGATATTTTTAAGAATATGTCACATAAATACAAAAACATAATAAGTTTTATATAAATTTGAATACAAATCTTGCAGAATATATACCTTCAAATTACATTAATCTCCAAATAGGTTAAAGATCAGAAAACTATAAATCACAGATTATAGTGTGATGGTTTAAAAAAATGTTCATAATCATATAACTGAATATTCATCTCATTCTTTCATACTAAAATAAAAATTAACAGCTTTGTACAAAAGCAATATATTGTTTGTCATTTTGTAAAGGTCTTTTCATACAAAAAAAAGAAAGGAATAAAACAGAGCATTTCTTTAGGTTCAGGTTTTGTACAGATGTATAAACAAAAAAATATCTGTAAGTAAAGAATGGCAAAAAGGATAATCAAAAAATAAGTGGCACATCAGGTAGATGTTGCCAAATAGATACTATCCATGAAGTATCCTCTCCATTAAAATCAGATAAATGATGAAGCTTAGTATGCTCCAGAACTAATGCACTATACAAATCACTGAGTTCAAAGCAATAATAAACTCCAAGCAGTGTCATAAATAGTAATAAAAACAAAAGTAGCCAAGCTAATCTTTGTCGAAACTTCATTTCGATAAAATGCCATTACGAGTACTTCAAACTCCTATAAAAATATAAATACATTAGATGCATACTTTCATTACTTTATACATAAAATGCCAACAATTTATTGCTGTAATATAATCAAGAATATACAAAGTTCTTTAATTTCATCAAAACCAATTTATGTCAAATAAAAGTAAAAGAAATTGACATGCGAGTCAAGAACTGCCAATATATACACTTCTATGATTATGAAAGTTTTTTATTAGAGTATCCCTGTTTTAAGTTAATTGCTTGTTTCCAGATTTCTACATAATTTTTTTTTTATTATTTTACTTTTTTATACATAATATAAGAGAGATAGTTAAAGAAAATAAAATATTTTTTAATATTATACAATTTTAGAATTTAAAAAAAAATTGGGAATTCTGCACTTTAAGGTTTTCGATTTTGCCAAATCTCTTTTAAATGCCAAATAGAATATGGAAATGGCTAATGAATAAAAATACAGCCACAACCATTTTATTTGTTTAGGAGGAGACTTGGCAAAAACCACAAGGGGTAAAAAAAAAATTACGAAATTATCAAGCAGAACCCTCAAGTGCAGTACTCCTGTAAAAATTATCATGAACTGAAATTGATCCACATTTTAAAATAGTTATTATTTCATGATAAATAATTTTTTAAATACTTTTTGCGATACTTAATGTAATTACTCATATGATTTGGAATAATATGCATTATTATTCATTTAATACAATTATTAGAGATTAATTCAATAATATCAGTTCCTTCTACATTGTTTAGTTTAAATCTACTAGCATATCTAAAAATATTATTCTAATAATAATTATTATTTTTCGATCAGGTAATTATTGACAAAAACATTTATTATTTTTATTATTCATACATTCTATGCTTTTCAAAGAAAACATTTTCTATAAATCAAAGAATATACAAACCTTGATAATATAGAAGGAATCTTTCTCAACTGATTAATGTCGAACTTGCATACATTATAAAGCACTATATAACAGAAAAAAAAATTTGTTATAAAAATTTCGAAAATTTAATGAAAACGTATCTTCTTAAATTATAATGATGCAGACATTGATAAGATGAAATAGTTAGATTTGGTTCATTATGATAAATCTATTCTTGACAAACAATTTTGACACAATCAGGATTTAAAAAAGAAAATTTTAAGATATAAATTAACGGGGTAAAAGAATAATTTACTATAATATATATGAGATAAGCATGTATAGAACGTTAAAGATTCTATTTTGTTTACCTACTATACTCCTCTGCATGAGGCAATCCGATTACGATTCTTATATCCAAGCACAGAAAAATTAATGTAAGGCTCTACAGATATAGAAAACAACAATAATAATGGCAAAAGCCTTAGTATTTCTTTTTAATTTAGTTGGTTTGATAGTTTAATTGGTCTATAAAGTATATGTGTGCTAAAAATTTGATGTCACAATAAAAGTAAAAAATAAATAAAGACGCAATCAAAGTTCTCTACTTGCTTTTAATAATGCAAAGAAATTATTTATAACAATAACAACATAAATATTGACATTTATTGGTTCGAACTTAAGGAATTGAATTAGCATATTTATATAAATGCGTTTTCAAACTAACAATTGTTTATAGTTATATTTTGAAAATATTTAAATGATTAACACTGACAAAAAAAACGGTAAAAGTAAACAATTAAAGCGGCAAATTAGGTAATAAAAAAATAATTCAAAAGAGCTTCAAATTAAAAATGAACTGAAATTATTATTTAAGAAATATTTTATTTTTATTTTAAAAGTTATCTTGCTTTTTATGTTGCATATACAGTCAGTACCGGTTTTATGATTACTCCGCATATATGCAGGTCATTTTTTTTTCAAGTCTCGTCTAAGTTTATAGAAATCCTGTGTTAAACAACAGCTTTTTCTAAATTATTGGTTGTATGCACGTTCTAAAAATCAAGTTTAAAGGTAAATTTTTATATTTTGGACCTCATAACTCCAGAAATTTCACAAGAATTTAATCAAACTGGATCAAGGACCAGAGGACACTTCGAACGTCCAAAGAATTCTTTTCTATTTGGAAAAATCAAATATTTCATGGTTTATGCTCGAGGAAAGAATAGGAAGAATTTTTGTTTTCTATGAAATGCCGATTCTCCTTTTCTAATTTGCTTTGCGACTCTTTCTAACTCTATGTCTCTTGGAAAAGAAATGCTGTATTAATGTTTCCTGGTGAAAAATTCGATTAAGTAAGAAGAAAAAGGAAACCGTGTTTCTTTCTATCGTACTTGACCAAAAGAATGTACCTTTCTTTAATTAAAAAAATAATAATAAAAAAGAAACAAATTAATATTCGCAGAAAAAAGGGACTTGATTAAAAAGTTTAGAAATTTTTATCGTTTAAAAGAAGCTTTTGAAAAATTTATTTTAACGATTTTAACCGCATTTTAGCAGCCGATCCTTGATTTTCAAAATCAAAATGTACGTCCAAGAAAGAAAATGCTAACTGTTGTAATCTTTTTGAAGAATGGGAAAATATTCTTTTATCATGGATAAATATTACAAGATAGCAAGATGCGTCTATATTGTGGAATGTTTTGAAAGAAAAGTTCGTAAGAATTGCTATGAACTTGGCGAGTCAAATTTTATCATTATCAATGGCTGACTACAATGATTTAATTCAATACATGATATTATTTTTAAAAAAATTATGTATTCAGATAAGCTGCTGATTTTGATGGCAGGGCCTTAAAAAAGTGGAAAGGTTGTTTGTGGGGAAAAAAAAATAAATATGATTTTATGAACCTGCTAAAAGGCAAAGGCATGTTTTCAATAATGATGAATGTAGATTCTATTTTCTGATATTGCCAGACAAAGCTATTTATGTAAAGAGGAAAATGCTTTGGGGGATTTAAAAAGAAAAATCGATTAATTGACCTGTAAGTAAATATGGATGGATGTAAAAAGTTGATTCTCTTACAGATAGGAAAATTTTCGAAGCCTCAATTTATGAAAACTGGAAATTTTTATCTGATACCAACGACTTTAAAAAGCTTGGATGACAGAAGATATATGAGATAAAATAGATGAGATCGAAAGTTTTGAAAATAAAACTGGAAAGTTGCAGTAATTGAAGTAACTGTAATTGAAGATAACTGTACCGCTCACTAACTAATGTTGATGACTTGAAATCAATTGAACTTGTTTTCCTTCTCCAAACAGCAAATGGGTATCACAGCCTTTAAATCAAGGAGTTATCCAAAACTTTAAGGTTAACTACAGAAAGATTCTTCTAATAGATATGATGTTACTATTGAACTAAAAGAAAAATTTCAAGTGTCTGCGTAAAATCTGGGCAAAAAATCGATATCTATCGAAAAATAGATTTATGTCTTAAATCACATATCTGATTTCATTAACGTGAACTTCCGATTTATAATATCGATGTAAAAGAAAAATTTCAAGTGTCTGCGTAAAATCTGGGCGAAAATCGATATCCATCGAAAAATGGATTTATGTCTAAAATCACATATCTGATGTCATTAACGTGGACTTCCGATTTATAATATCGATGTAAAAGCAACTTCGATTTTGACATCGAAATATTGATTTTTAAAACCGGTATTACCACTTCGGAGTTGATTGGTGAATTCGAATAATGCGAGGCAGAAAAAATGATTTCGATGTTTAGCCTCTATGTCCAACATCGAAATTCCAATCTTACATCGAATAAATAAAAGTATTAAATACAATTTAGACGCTAGTCATGAAGCAAAAAAGCAGCAATCTTAGATGACATGTTTAAATGAGCCCAATTTTTCATTAAACTATATTTAAATCTCATAATACTGAAATAGATTATTTGTTTATATTTGTGTCTGCTGATATTTTAATAGAGGATTTAAACGATAAAAAGATATCTGCAAATACTACCCGAGTCATTTCTTTTTTCTGTATTCAAAGATGTCCATTCTAATAGTCACAGTGATGAGGAAAAAGCATATATTCAATGGAACTGCAAAATTACATGTCGCTGAGATTTGATTTTCTTAGAAGTAGTGCTGAAATTTTGCTTTACGATATTCTGTTGATGATAACAGTATGTAAAAATTGACAATAAATTTAAACTTCGATAGAGCAGGAAAAAAAGTTGCTGTTGAATTATCAAATAAACTTAACATTTTAGGTTTCAATTGACAGCCTATAAAAGGTTCTTCTTAATTGGCGCAATAGTCCCATGGTGGGCCTAGGTCCTACGCCCAAAATGCGCCAATCAAAAAGGGTCCATCTTAAAATTATCTGTGACATTTATCGTGCATGAATAACTTTCAACATGTTGTGATTGTGACTCATCCTCAGTGTCCTGCAGCTTGAGACGGACATCTCACGAGTAATCTACTCATGGATGGAGGGAAAGGACAGTTTCTGTTGTGATGGAACACCTGTATGTAGAAGTCTGACTGAGTTCCGAGTCATTGCTTTTGTTACGGAATAGGGTTGCCAACCTTATGCTCTAAGGGTGGTGGATTCCAACCACTGTAAACATTCATGGCACAACGGGGACTCGAAACTTGTGCCACCGAGCATCAGAGAGCTAGTCACTCGTCCTCAAGCCCCGGTTATAAGGTTAAGAGTTCAATATTTTAAGTTTTATTTGGCAATAAATTCAACTTTTTTAATTCAAATGTTAGAACACTCGCATAATCTTGACTGCTGTTTAAATATTTAAAGATCAATAAAAATAATTTATCACAGAGAAAAACAAAGGAAACGATATTTGTTTCAATCATAGTTTTAAACATGTATGATTTTTATTAAAGTTCTATCTCCTGATGTTGCTTAGTTTCCAATACAATTTGTGTACTTTTGAAATAACATTATATATTCATTCTATTTCAAACTTTTATTTAAATTAAAATTTCACCATACCACAGATGGGACTGTATAATGATTTAATATATTTGATTTAAGATATAAACTTTGAAATGAAGGAAATTTTTAATGATGAATAATGTAACAGTGAGTTACAAAAATATTGATTTAGCAAGTCTTTCATTTTAGACAAGAGAGCTTTAAATGAGGTGGTTTATTCACTGGATATTACAAAAACGATATTACCAACAGTTTCTTTAATTTATTGAATTGTGATTTTTACTTTTATTTTAATTAAAAGTACTACACTAAAAGTACTAACATCATAGGTTTTTAAATAACAATTTCAAACATTTGGAAAGTTAAAAAAAAAGAAGGCTCTCTTTAAATAAAATTTACAATTATATTGAATTAGTTGCAATTGTATAGATTTTTTTAATAATGGAATTAATATAGAACTAAGACACACGATTTAATGAATTTGGAAACAATAATAAAGATATCAATGTTTCAAATTCATTCCATAAATACTTACACTTTTTCTTTCATAGTTAAAATTGTATCAAGTGTATTTATTGTTGGTTTATCTAAATATTTGTATGAGTCAACTATTCGACAAATAAAAAAATGTGAAGATAGTTATGTCTGTTAAAAATTCTTAAAAAGTAAAAGATTTTCTGGAATATTTGATATTTTTAACATAACGAAACATTTAAGCTTGAATGCTAAGTAAACTGGGTTTATTTGTTTAGCTGATTAATAATAAATTCTCTGAAACTAAAAATCCAAGCTTTGCGTTTTTGAAAGTAAATATGAACGAAGTATATGTAAATATGATTTGTTGAGTAAACAAGTACATTTAATAGACGAACAAACAATTCTAACAAATTTGAAAGTTTCGTAAACTAAATTCCTTGGTTAGCTGTTAAGCATCAAATTCTTTGCATCTTTGATGTATTCGTTGTCGAAATTATTGTAAACATATCGTTTTGAAGATGATGGGATGTCAAGCAAATGTAAGTAACAGCTGGGCTGAAAAGTTCATAGGCGGACACATAGATGGCGCTACTAGTATTAAATCCATATGATTTTTAGTTAGCCCTAATCTTTAAAAGACACGTGTATAAATTTGACAGCTGTTGCACTATTAGTATGTGAGTTGTAGCATTTTTAGTGAAGCAACTTTTGTTAGTTTGAAAAAATGGATAAAAGGAATTTCGTGTGTTAATAAAGCATTGCTTTTGCGAAAACGAAAAAATACTATTGAAGCCAAGGCTTGGCTTGATAAACATTATTCGGACATGGCACCAGGAAAATCAACCGTAGAGAACCGTAAATTTAAACGAGACGAAATGAGCACCGAGGACGATGCACGCAGTGGACGCCCCAAAGAGACAGCCTACAGACGAAAACATCAAAAAAAGTCCACAAAATAATTTCTGATAACCGTAAAGTGAAATTGATTGAGATAGCTGAGACCTAAAGATATCAAAGGAAAGTGTTGGACATATCGTGAAGGAATATTTGGATATGCGAAAGCTCTTTTCAAAGTGGGTGCCGCGCGAGCTCACAATCGACCAAAAACAACAACGAATGGATGATTCTAAGTAGTGTTTGAAGCTGTCCAATCGTAATAAACCCGAATTTTTGCGTCGATATGTGACAATGGAGGAAACATGGCTCCATCATTTCACACCGGAGTCCAATCGACAGTCAGCCGAGTGGACTGCACGTGATGAACACTAAAAATGCTATAACTCACATACTAATAGTGCAACAGCTGTCAAATTTATTCACCAGAAAAAGAAGAAAAAAGAAAAAGAAAAAAAAATCTGAAAAAGTCTTATGAAGGTTAGGGCTAACTAAAAATCGTATGGATTTAGTACTAGTAGCGCCATCTATGTGTCAGCCTATGAACTTTTCAGCCCACCTGTTAGAAGTAAATATGATTTTGTTGACTTTATATTCGCTTTGGTTAGCGATAAGGAGGTCAAGCTTCGAAAGCACTCTTTTGAAAAATAAATAGATTTAACGGTCAATGTGGCATTGTGCATGATATTTACAGTCGTGATTCAAATCTAATAAAAGGGAACACCAATTTTGGTAATCAAAGTTTCATTGTCAACTATATTTATTTTAGAAAAAAAAGGTTTTTTTCAGATTTTTTTCGGTAATAAACTCTACCTGGAGAGGAAACTTTGGTGGGTTTGGTATAGTTTGTTGCTCTAAAGTCACTTTGTGCACACTTTTAGGATAATTAGACCGGGACCTACAGTTTAACGTGGATTCCGAACCGCTAATAAACATCCATGCCACCACCAGAATACGAACCTGAAGCCTGTGGTACCAAAGGGCAGAGCGCTAGCCAGTTGGCTACCAGGAAGTGAAATTTTTACAGTGGAGACCTCTTCCACCCACTACACTGCTCCACAATGAAATTGACTATTTGGAGTTTTCCATATTTTCTATACCACATACAAATATGAAACAATATTTTGGGAAATTCTTCCAGAAAGACATAAATCCGATCTCTTCTTTCTTTTAGCTAACGAAGCAGTGTCAAAGTGGTAGGATGAGGAAAACGCTGTATTGTTAAAATTATGCCATATGAGTAGAAATCTAGAAAACATAAGGAAAATTGCTTCTGAAGTTGTTGTTACTAATCCCCCTGGTGCAGGAAGTCTACACCAAGTCCAAAATACCCCATTGCAGGCGACTAGGCCATGGCTAAGGGTAATATGCAGCTTCCCTTTAGCGAGGAACCACAAGGGCTGAAGACTGAATGAACCTCAAGAATACGTTCAACATCATATTAGACCGGGACCAACGGTTTAAAGTGGATTCTGAACAACTACAGACATCCATGGATCTACAGAGATTCGAACCAGAAGCCCGTGGCACCGAACGCCAGACACTCCAGGCTGCTTCTGACGTAGTTAGATTTTTACAAATTATTCAATTCCTTCTATTAGCTCGCACTCTCCCTATATATATCTTGTTCAAATTTTCAAACGTTAATAAAATACTTTTTTTTATTCATCTACTCAAGTTCAAATACATTTTTTTTGAACTTGTAGTGGATGACACTCGATGCTAATATAGTTTTTTTCGAATGTTAATTCATTAATTAAATTTAATTAATTAATTTTAGTTTTTAAAAATTTAAGTTGCATAAATCTACCAATAGATGGCGACAGATAAACTTAAAAAAATGAATGAAAATTTTTTATAAAAGACATTCTGCAATATAGTGAAAAAATAGGAATTGACTTTAAATTTTTTTATATTACTTGTTTTTTTTGATAGTAACATCATCCACTAGGATGAAAAAAACTATATGGTTGAATAATTACTTTAAAATTTTCAAATTTTCCATTAATTTATGCATGATCGAAAATCAGTATATTATTATGCAATTGCCGACTTTACTCATTAGTTTCGACAGAGAATAACAAAATTTTTAAATCCGCTAGGAAAACTCCAACAGTTTAGAACATTTACGGTAATAAAAAAAATAATTAATAACTAAAATAAAAACTCTATTAAAAAAAAAATAGCATTAGCTTTCGCGGAAAAAAAATTTTACGCAATTTTTAATAATTATGCAACTAACATTCAATCTTATTCAATGAAGAGCATAAATAAACGTAGTGTCACTATTACATTTTTATCGACAAAAGGAACTTTTTAATTTGAGATGACTTGTGTAAATGAGGTAAGTTTATTGAAGAAGTTTAGCATCACGAGTTGTATACGGGAAATTATATAAGATAATTATTAAAAGTCTCATTTGAGGTTGGCATCTCTAGTATTTGTCCAATTTTCAAAATTAGCGCTGTAGCAGATTTTGTAATAGCAATTCCGTAGAAATGGCCTATGGCAGGGATGGGCAAACTACGGCTCGCCAGAATGTTCTGTCCGGCCGAGGACAGAATTTTAATTTGCCGGTCTGAGGCAAATTAAAAGAAATATATATATTTATATATTATATAGCCATCTCCTTTTCTACTTTGATTAAATATTATTTTTTTTCTTCCTTTTTTCAAAGGACAAAGGACATTTTTTTTTCAATCGAAGGAAATAGCAAGCACAGACAGCTTTCAATCGGTAAAGTGTTGAAAGCGGATTTTTTTGTTAGTTATAGCTGTAGATTGGCGCCAACAAGCGTTACCTCTTTCTCGGGAGTAGACATATGGGAATCCAATATAGGTGAATTAGACCTCACATGTGGCAGACTGCAATTTTAAGCTCCAGCCAGAGGCTTTTTCTTTTAGCGCGAGTTCTAATATTATTGATTGCGCATGGAAAGATTGCAGACATATAGCATCATTGTGAATAGTAGTGAAATTATTAAAAGTATAGCTTAGCTAGTGCTTGTTTGGATTATTCATAAAATATTTCAAAACCAAAATGGCTACTAAAAAACGTAAAGTTGATTCGGAGTGTCATGCCTTTGATGATGAAGGGACCTGGAAATATGAGCTGACGAATGGACCTGGACTGACAGATGAGCACTTAGCCTCGTTCCTCAGAATCCTCACATCTTACTTCGAACCTAAATATAAGGAACTTTCAAAAATGAAATCGTAATTTCATCATCTCATTAACATATTTAAGTTGTAATAATTGTATATTGCTTTTAAAACTTTAGAAAAATGTATCTTGGCCCGCCAAACTTTTTTTTTTTTGATTTTTGGCCTGCGACCGAAGAAGTTTGCCCATCCCTGGTCATATGGGGATTGCACCTTCCTTCCACTTCCTCGATCCAAATAGAAATATTTTCCATTTAAGGATTTATCACGCCTTTTTCCCGAGAAGTTTTCCCAGGTCCCAAAAGTAATGGTATTTCACATAAATGTCAGACGCAGGGTTCGAACTTCCGCTGTATTTTGAGTTCGTTGCCCTAGACGTCTCGGCCATCATGACTTCCCCAATTGAAGTGATAAATACAAGGAACATAATTGTCGGGCTTGTATAACTGTTATGAATTTATCAAACTTAATATTTAATTTTGAAAATTTAATTTTTTGAAGAATTTTTTTTTTTCAATTGTGACTGATTTGTGAACACTGATTGATGAATTTTTTTGGCGCAATTACATTCAATTCCAACGAATAGAAATTTCATAATCGCATTTTTTTTTTCTTCTGATATATGTTTAATTTTTGGAAATCAGTGTTGTAGCATTTTTTTTTCCTCGTGAGAAAAAGTTTCGGCATTTCATTCAGAAAGAGGAATGTATGTTATTTGAAAAGTATATAATAAACCCATCACTCAAATTTGACAGAAGACAAGCTTTGTTGTGGATAGTTATATTACATGCAATTAGTGGTTTTGTACTAATGAGAACAACCTGTCACTCAAATCTGAAGCAGATATTCGGTATCATGTATAATGTGACTCAGGAAATTAGCGAATATCTGGGCGACCTAACATGCCGAAACAACTACGGATTGAATATGTATAATACCAAGATCCGTTCAATCATGATTGGTGCTAGACCACGAGCTGAGAAATGCCTACTCCAATGAGAAGTGAGAGAAGCTGACCCCCTCTTGACGAATTGTCTTAAAAAAAGATTTTTGGTGAAAAACAGAGATAGAGTCGACCAGAAGTGTTGTTTTTCTTTTTTCTCTCTGGTGACCGAATAGATTGGATTTTCCTCTTTGGGATTGGACTTTCACTTTGTAAACAAAGTGAATAATTAAGGTCTGCCGTAGACTAGTTCAATAGATTCATCTTAGAACAGAGAACTCTGAAAATTTCCATCCATGGAGTGAACAGCACTTATGAATCAAATTATTTTTAATTTTAATTTTTGTAAATAGGGTGCTGTATATAATGCTTGTAAATAAAAATTAAACTGTTCCTATGAACCTAAAAGTGGACCTCTTCTTGAAGTCGTTATAAGTATAGTATAGACCGAGACGTTACAGTATATATTTGCTTAGACTCTGGCTATGAATATTTTATGCTAACACAGAGATTTATTTTTTAAAACACACATGAGCTTCCGTTTGTGCAAACATATGGTTTTCTCACTAGCAAAGTTACGTTTTGAATAAATTTTCACCAAGCAAGCTTTCAGTTGTTCAAACATGTCGACAGTTGTGCAAATTCATATTTCAGAATGCCAATAAAAATGTATTAATAAGCAATATTTGGATATGCATAAGTGAATTTAGCAACTTTCTATTATTGGCAAAAAAAATAAATAAATAAATAAATAAAAAAAAAAATATTTTTTACGTTATTCATGTAAAAAGAAGTTCAAGAATTTGTTAGATTATATGTAGCTGATACGTTATTGGCACAAGTTTTTAGATCACGTTTATTTAAAACAGGCATACACAGACTTGCGAAAGCCACGGGCTGCATATACTAATTGTAACTTAAACGCAGGGGAAGACGCACAGTATCACACATACACAGATATATACAAATCGTATATATATATAATAAACAGTATTTATGTATAAAGAAACGAAACACACACACACACACACACACACACATATATATACACAGTCCAGTCACATTAATGTGACTACCACCTACTTTCGACGTCAACGTGAAATAACCAATCACAAAAGGCAGGTGGCAGCACATTGCAGTGGAGTGTATATAAAGAATTCCACTTAATACCACTTAATACAAGCCAGAATATACAAGAGTGTATATTCTGGCTTTGTTACACGCGCGCCCTGGGTAATGCAAAGTGAGTAACGTCTGTGCAGCACTTATGGCATAAAAGATCACGGTCTATTTGCCAGCTGCATTAGAAGAAAAAAAATATTCTGGCTTTTGACAGGTGGTCACATTAATGTGACTGGACTGTGTATATATATATCATTTCTTTAAGTAAAAAATAAATATTCTAGCAGTAAAAACAATTAATAAATTTGTTGCTATACATATTAATTTAATGAGTGTTGTCCAGCAAGCAAAGCCAGCGATAAATACCATAAATATAAAAAAGAAATACGTAGTTTGGGATTCTGCATCTAGTGTAACATATTGAGAAAAATATGATCTTTTAGTCTTCAATAAAAAAAAAAAAAACACTGAAAAAATATTTTTCTAATATTTAAATATTTACTTTTTTTTTTAACTAAAGTTGCATCATATTCTTTAATTTAATCTTTCAAAAAAATTTTTAAGTATAAATTATATTACTTAAGTAAAATGGACATTTGTTGAGCCGATCCATGGAATAAGTTCCACATCTTATCAAAAAAAAAAAAAAATAAATAAATAAATAATAATAATAAATAAAAATTCAAATATAAGAAAAGCTTTTCATTTAATCACCTTTACAGCTTAGGAGATGTAAAAGAAGAAAGCTTCTGTAAATTTCACAGTATATTTTATTTAGCAAGTTCCATTCAGAAAAAAATAACAATGAACATTCAAGAAAAGAAAAGTCTTAATTTGAAAATGTTCATTATATTATATAGCTTCTTGCAATAGATACTTTCACATCTCTACGCATTTAAACCATTTTCAAAATTAAAAAAATAAATAAAAATAAAATAAAAATTAAAATTAAAATAAAAATAAAAATAAAAAAAAAAAAATAAAAATAAAAATTAAAATTAAAATAAAAATAAAAATAAAAATAAAAATAAAAAAAAATAAAAATAAAAATAAAAATAAAAATAAAAATAAAATAAAAATAAAAATAAAAATAAAAAATTAAAATAAAAAAGATATTAAATCGAAATAAAAAAAAAAAAGAAAAAGAAAAAATATATAATCGACTGGTCTGATATTCAGAAGATTAATAATAATAATAAGATTTTGAAGTTAATGTAAGATAATAATAATAATAATAAGATTTAGAATCGTAAATTCCAAACGATTTTCTTTTTATTGAAAAACTACATTTTCACTTTGAAATAAAATTATCTTTGCTTTCATCAGACGATCTTTTGGAACAATTTTACATTATTTAATTATTTAATTAAAGAACTTAAAATTGTTCGAAAAGAAATTTAGAAAAAAAAAACATATTTCTCGTGAAAGGAATTAAAAAAAATCAACTATTAAGAATACTTAAAAGTGGTCGAGAAATCGAAAAACGATCTCCTGAAAGCAATACCCATATTTATGTAGGTAATAAAAATTAAATTTTAAATAAATAAATAAACACATCCAATACGAAATATGAAAATTAAATAAGACGAATAAAAACCAAATAATAAATAAGTAATATCATTTAGTCAATATTCATTTCTTCATTGTTCTTCTTCACAGAGTTGATAGCGACATCATATTCCGCATCAAAAATATAGTTTGCTGCACAATCAAAATGCATGTTTATAACGGCAATAAAATCGTTCCGTTTCTTTCGAAATCGTCTGAACTGCTGCACTGTTGCAAAAGATTAATTCGTTTGGCAATCACTGATCATAATCTTCCCGCACAATTGAGAAAACAATGTCTTTATTTTTACACTGAAATGGTAAAATGCGGTCATTTAATGGAAGAATTCTTTCGCACATAACATTTGAATTCAGCTTTTGGGATACATAAAATTTGAGATTAGCAGGCAGTATAAGAAAATACTAATATATCGAATAGGAAAAATATTGCCACTCTACCTCAATAAATGGAAGAAAATGAAATATATTTTTAATAAATTCTATTGTTACGAATGACATATATAATGTGTGAAAATGGAAATTATTGAAAAACTACAACATTCTTTTAAATCAGTATGTTATTTTACACAACTTACCATTAAAATTGCTACACCAAGAAGGCGACATGCTACAGACATGAAATTTAAACGACAGGAAGAGGTGCTGTGATATATAAATGATTAGCTTTTCGGCGCATTCAGACAAAACAGGTGCCGGTAGCGACACCTACAATGTGTTTAAATGAGGAAATTGTTCAGCCGGTTTCTCATACACAAATTGCATTTGAACGTTGATGTCTGGTGTAAAGTGGTTGTGATGTATTTTTCAATCTCGTGTAAGAAGCAGAAATGCGTACCAGCACGTTTCTGACTTTGATAAAGGTCGAATTGTAGCGTACCGCATTTGAACGTTGATTGCGATTTATCGTATCGCAGTATTGCTGCTCGCGTCGGTCGAGATCCAATGACTGTTAGCAGAATATGGAATCAATGGGTTCAGAACGATAATACGGAACGCCGTGCTGGATCTCAACGGTCCCCTACCAATAGCAGCCGAGAAGATAGGCATCTTACCCGCATGGCCTTAATGGATCGTGCAGCCACGTCACGAGCTCTGAGTCGAGAATTGGGGTCGTTTGCAAGACAACAAGTGTCTGCACGAACAGTTCGACGACGTTTGCAGCAGCATGGACTCTCAGCTCGGAGACCATGGCTGCGGTTAACCTTGACGCTGCATTACAGACACGAGCGTCTTCAATAATGTGATCAACGACGAATGGCGAGACGAATTCAGATGAATCCAGGTTCTGTTTACAGCATTTAGATGGTGAACGCATATTGGCAGCGTGTATTGATGAGCTGTGGCATCGTGTTGAAGCTGCATGGGCATCTGTGCCTGCATATGCCATCCAATCTCTGTTTGACTCAATGCCCAGGCGTATAATTGCTGTTATTACTGCCAGAGGAGGTTGTACTGGGTACTGATTTCTCAGGATCTATGCACCCAAATTTCTTGAAAATTTAATCACTTGTTATTTTCAGTCTAATATATTTGTCCAATAAATATCATTTTGTTATCTGCATTTCTTCCTGGGGTAGCAATTTTAATGGCCAGTAGTTTAGTTTAATTTACTTCCATATCAATTTTCTGTAAATTCATTATTTTCAACCTTATTCTACATTTTCCATTATTTGTAGCTGCAGACATAAAATGCAACCACATTAATCGTCCGCTCTTTGAGAATTAAATGCGGTAAACAGTTTAATTATTAGATTTATTTTATTTTCATCATCGGATGTCCTTTGGTAGAGTTAAAAAGAAAGTTGAATGCAAAGCGATTTTTTGGAAAATCATAAGGGCTAAAGAACCAGTATTTCTTTTTGATTCACGTGATTTATAATTTAATTTTAACGATTTATAGTAATTAGAAACAGAAACCGAAGTGATATGCAAGAATTTCATCCAAAAGATTGCGATGTTTTTGTTATAAAAATATTTTAGAAATAAAATTGTAACTCTACAACAGGACCGAGTGGCTAGAGCTGGCGCTCGGTACCATAGGTTTCGTTCGAGTCCCGGTGGTGCCGCGGATGTTTTTAGTGGTTCGAATCCACTTTAAACTGTAGGTCCCGGTCTGTTTAGCCTAAAATATGCACAAGATGACCGTAGAGCGACAAACCAAACCAATCTACAACAGGATCTAACTTAAAAAGATAAGTAACTGTTATAGGATCACTAGCAGGCATGAATCTGCATATATGCGATCAAAATTAGTAAGAGTCACTTAAAAACTAGAAAAAAATATACCGTGAGTAAGCAATATTTATTAAATACAATGGATAAACATTATTTGTAAAAAAACAGGGTATAAGAAATATTTGTTAAATATAGTGAATAAGCAATATTTGAATTATGTTGCTTTATTCTTTCTCTTAATAACATAACAGTTTTTTCAAAAACTCTTTTTCTTGAAATAAAATTTTATACTGAATAAAATTAAATATTATTTTTTGGTAAAATCGCAGAATATGGGCCGTTGGGATTTGGCATTAAAAATCTTTTCGCAAAACTGCGTCAAGGGTTGTGATTGTAAGAGAAGTAAATTGTAAACAGTGCAAGAAACCCAAGTTACCACATTCGGAGACTTATCGCCCAGCTGTCTCCACAAAAAAATTTACCAAATCCCAACTGCCTTATTTTGCGATTTGGCTTTATTTTTTACTATATTTGTTAGACTTGCATGTAGGTTTTCATTCCAGTTTTTAATAACTTTTAAGCGTGTTTGATCCATTCTGAAATGTTATGAGTGTGATTCAAACCAGATTTCAAATTCTAGGTGTAAACACTCACAAGTTGCATGTTACATAAATAATAGAATAGAGTAAACAATTTTAAAAGATAAAAAATGGAATTTAGTAAATAAGAATCATCATTAAGCAGAATTTTTATTTATATATTTCAATTTATCTGATCTTATATTTTATTTAAAAAAATTATATCGATTATCGAACATCAATAATAAACTTATTTTGTAAATGAATGTATAGATAGTTCGTCAAATAATGGATCAAACTCAAAATGGAATAAATAAATGTAATGGAAACAAAACATTGCAATGGAATATTATGCCAGTTATAAAACACACATAAATAAAAACACATGAAAACTCTGTTTATTTTGAATAAACGTTTTTGAAATGAAAGCTTCTTGTGTTTCGCAAGGAGATTAATCTGCTTTAAATAGTAACTTACTATATACTCTTAATTATTTTTATTTTATAGCTTCACTTTTTATGGGGTCACTTTTTAAGAGACACCATGGACCTCTAACCAGGACAACATCAAGTTCACACATGATAATATAGAACATATTTTAATATAGAAGACATAATATAGAATATATAAAATATAATATAGAACATAATATAGAAGTCATTAGAAATATAAAATCAGAACATGATATAGACTTAAACGCAAAGCATGCTTTAAGGCTGCTCAGTTTTATGTAAAATTTAACAGCTCCCGAAGCTTGATTACGCAAGTTTATGTAAATATCAAATCAGCCATATGTAAGCCATAAATGATGATCACAGTTTCCTTGTTTGTAGTAAAACATTGTAGTTCTCTAGTCTGCTTTGGTCAATTTGAATGATTTTGAACAATGGTATAGGGTAATTTTGGCCAATATTAAATACATCCAATTATTACAATAACTATGTTTGTGTGCTTTATTCAATTTGAATGATATTGAGTAATGATATAGTGTAATTTTCGGCTAATTATTAAATACATCCAATTATTACAATAACTTCTGTCTGCTTTGGTCAATTTTAATGATACTGAGTAACGGTATAGAGTAATTTTTGGGCAAATATTAAATACATCCACATAACTATGTTCTATCTATTACAATAACATCCAATTATTACAATAACTATGTTCTGTGTGCTTTATTCAATTTGAATGATATTGAATAAAAAATTTTCGGCTAATTATTAAATACATCCAATTATTACAATAACTTAATTTTTAATGATACTGAGTAACTATAGGGTACTTTTTTAAATATTAAATACATCCAACTATTACAATAACTAACAAAAATTTCAAAAAACTAAATTTATTTGCACTAATTCTATTACTGTTTGCAAGAAAAATATTCATTTCAAAAAATTAACAAATGTATGTCCAATTTCGAATAATTTAAAATTTTTAAGGGGGCTAGAAATAATCCAGTAACAGCGCAATTCCTGCTATAATCATTGACGAAATAAAGTAAAGTTTTTATAAAGTTAATGCAAATAAAATAGATATTAGTATTCATGAAACACAAATAAACTAAATTATGGAAGTAAAATCAGTTAAAGATCAATATATAATTTGTGAACAAACATTTTCAGGCATAAACATTAAAAACCAATCAACAAAAATCATTTAATTATTGACTTTTGCACATAATACCAAATCACTTATTATTTCAATTTTAATATCCTGCCTTTAATCTTTCATATTATTTATTTTTGGATATATGTTGTATATGCAAACAAACACAAATTTATTATAGATAACTACGGAGTTTTCTTTTGTGTGGTCTGCGGACAGGTTGTTGTGAGTATATGCAGCCTGTACAAGGCCGGATTATCCTATAGGCTAACTAGGCTTCAGCCTAGGGCCTCAAGATCAAGAGGGGCCTACATTCAATTGTTAGCAGAATTAGAGTTCTAAAACTATTCTAAAAACAGTAAACACTAAAACACTGAATCAAAAATACGGAGAAATTCTACACATATGAATAATAAATAAACATAATAAGTCATTTACAAACTTAAAAGTGGGAGGTGAAAGGGCCTCATAAGTGGAATAGCCTAGGGCCTCTTTTCATCTAAATCCGGTTTGATTTCTTTTGTTTTGTGCTAACTGTAATCACAAATAAATTTGATCGATATGAAAACAGTACCAGGAAATGTATAATTTAAGGTACTATTTTAAATGAATAAATGTGATAATTTAAAGTATAACTATTGAAATACATTAAGAAAATAGAAAAATAATAATTTTTGAGCTTGTATAAATAAATGAATTGCATTTTATTTTTAATGTTTTATAAAAAAATTAAAAGAAAACGAATTAATTGCTTAGAAATTAGGTTGGGCACTTTGTTTATTTATTACATATTGCTGTGTTTTTACCATAATTAAAAAAATAATTATCTAATTCACATAAGTAATTATTTTTGTTTTAAAGAAATAATTCTGTTTATTTTGATGGTTTTTTAGTTAGTTTTCTTATAACTACAAAAGCATTTAAAAAAATCTTAAGATGAAAAATCTAGGATTTACGTTTTGATCATAAAATTTATATTCTGAATATTGCATTCTAATATGATTTATTTACAAGACTTTTATTCGCACTTTGTTTTTTAAGAATATAAAAATCTAAAAAATAGAACAAATATTTAACAGCCGAATTTATTTTATACGAATTGAAACTTATTTATTTTCTTATGACTAAAAAACAAAGTATGAATAAAAAAAAAAAAAATGCGAATTCATGAAGTCTTTAGTCATTACATAAGGATATGTGAACATTAGACGCGTGTTAATTTCATTGCATTCAAAGTTCACTATTATATCCATTCATAACTTTATTTTTCTTACATCTGCTATGACACAATGACCTTGGCCACGCTTAAATCGAAAATAGGGTGTCCGAGTTTTCGGATGAACCATTCTTGCAATTTAGATTAAGATCTGTAAGTTAAATTCCCTTTTGAGTTAATGAATGATTAATTACGAAATGAATTCTTACTGACAGGAAAGAAACTTGAAAATTATTGAAGAACGAATGGCGGTTTTTCACTAGGCAATATTTTAATGAATCATCTTTCCTGAAAGTGATTGAAAAAATTTAGTAAAGGAATTTTTATGCCATTATTTTAGAAAATAATAATTTTTTTTTTTTTTTTTTTATTAAAAATAGTTTCAATAATATAAATAACGAAATTCTTTTACAAATGGGAAAAATGATGTTAGATATACAGGATTATGACTTACGGATTGTGATTCAATTCGAAACATCTGGTGTTTTGGCGGTTGAAAAAGAATAAACGAAATGGAATGATAAATTTTTAGTCTTTCAGATAGGCAATTCGATTAATTTCTTATAAATAAACGCTTGTAATTTCTAATAAATGAATAAATGATGCATTACACATGATATTTAATGTTTCACCAAGGATGATGCTACCATTGCAAACCTTTACCCTAATGGCCTTTGCCAAGGTCATTACAATATGAAAATATCGAACGATCTTGTTTATCAGTTACGTAGCTAATATACTATCAGTTTCGGAAATGTATATCAATTAAAATGTCTTGGAGATGTTCTTCTCGCTGTTTATCAGTGAATGAATTGCAACTTTTGGTTCCTGAACTGATGTTTTTCGTCATAAGTCAAATTTGTTTTCGAGATTTGTTGTGATGCTGTTTTATTTGGTGAGTAGAATTTTTGTATTTTCTTTAATAGCCGTAATTTGAAAGTCAAAAATAAATAGTGGGAGTAATCCGCTGATATATTTTTTAAAATTGTATGAAATAAAAATAGTTTTACAGGCTCTTTATTATGTGGATAAATATATTGTATTTAATCGTTTGCGTTTATACAATTTTTTTCAATTCCTACTATTAGTTCACACTCTCCCTATATATCTTGTTCAAATTTTCAATCGTTAATAAGATACTTTTTATTCATCCACTCAAGTTCAAATACATTTTATTAAACTTGTAGTGGATGACATTGGATGTTAATACAGTTTTTCAAATATTAATTCATTAATTAAATTAAATTTGATTAATTTTTAGTTTTATAAGGGAGAAAAAAATTTCTCTTATATAAGATATTTAGCAGGATATAAATTTAGGAATAAATACCGTCAGTGGCGAAGCGTGTAGATCGCAAGAAAAAAAAAAATTTATTTTTCAGATTCTTTTTTCATTCTGGGTTCTAGTCTGAGTCAAGGAGGGGACAAAATGGAAAATGAAACATGTGAATAAATTAGTGAGAGAGATGGAAAGTGTGCATGTGAGAAAGAGAAAGTGTGTGAGAGAGAATTTTTCTAACTTAAAAAAAAAATGAATAAAAATTATTTATAAAGGACTTTCTGCAATAGAGTGAAAAAAAAGTAGGAATGGACTTTTAAATTTTTTTTAATATTATTTATTAATAATGCAGTTGTTAAATGTTAATAAGAATGTTGTAATGTTGTTGTAGCTCAAATTTTAATTTTGTTGCTCGAATTTTTTTTTATCAATGAAAAGCAGAACAGAGTGAAAGCAAAATCAAACTTTTAGGAAAAACTTTTCAGATTATATTAGTTAGATTCGGCATTATATAGCTGTGGTTGAAAAGCACATTTTTCTTGTGAAAAAAATACCTGCTGTTTCTATTTCAAAAAATGTTAACCTTTTTGCTAGAGTGAAACAACTATGCACAACTTGTGTGAAAATAAATAACGATAAAAAATAGTTTTAAGCAATTTTTTTATGTTAAAAAAATCAAACACTTTATTACACAATCTTGATAGATATGCTTTTGGTTTCTGAATAACCAGACTCAAATTCCAACAAACCGAAAGATCCCGTATTTTTTCTGGTGGTTGGCGTAATAAATCCATTGACTGGAAAGTCCACCCACTGTGCGTGAATGAGTAGAAGTGTGCGACTTTTCAGATATCATTCTTGGAGTTGATTGTTCAAAATTATGGCGTTAAAAATGCTAATTTTGAACAAACAACTGTTTTTTTGTGTAGCAGACCCTCATGTTACATTCTGGATAATGTTGAACCTGCTGCAAATTTGTTGTTTTAAAGGCCGGCGAAGGACTTAGATCGAAGTACCCGTTATTCAAAAGCAACAGCATCTTTATAAAAACCTTTACATCGCTTTTAGTTTCAATCCAATTCAGGAATTCTTTCAAGCAAGACCAAGAAGAAAACAATTTCTTCTTGGTCTTCCGCGGCCTGGTGGCCAATTGGCTAGCGCTCTGGACTTTGGTACCACAGGCTTCAGGTTCGAATTCTGGCGGTGGCATGGTTGTTTGTGAGTGGTTAAGAATCCACTTTAAACCGTAGGTGCCCGTCTCATATGACTGTAGAGCTTCACAGAGCCCGGTCAGACTTCTCACCCACATCATTCCCAAACTGTATAGAGGCAACTCAGCTCTAGGCACAGTGATGTGGTATAGTAGTAATAACGTGGAATGCCTAACTCGTGACACAGTGGCAACTTGTGCAGCTAGCTTGAAAGGAGGTGCTTAAGGTCGAATACGCTGTAGTTATGGTTGTAGTCACTTCTTCAAGAAACGAGGAGATTTTATGGAGATTGGGAAGTGAGTAAAACCATCTTGCATCGATAATCAGGATGTCTGGTGGGAGTTCTCCTGGTTTTCACCCAAAGAGGAAAAGTATGGTCAGGGTCCACAAGAGACACAAAGACCAATTAAGATCGATATTAGTTCATTAAATCTAGGTGTAACAGGAGCGATACTGCTTTTTTCCTGCAATTTTAAAAATGAATTTTATTCCCAGTGTCGTGAATAATACAGAATCCTTAAAAAAACTGCCAAAAATTTTTTTTCAATTAAGAGGTTTTAATGTGTTGCGAAAGATAAAAAATCCTTAAAAGTAATTTAGTTAATTTTGCTAAATTTCTTACAAGTGAGTAGAGAATAAAAAAAAAAAAAAATTCAAGGAATCATTACCCACTACTTCCACGAATCTCCAACCTAACGCTCTTCACAAAACTGCTCGACCGCTAGCAAACTTCGGCAATTTAATTTATAAAAGCTTTTAAAAATTTTCAATTTTGATTTCTCTGAAAGTATTGAGAAGTGGATCCTACTTCTTCGAACAATTAACATCCCAGACATAACCTATACTAGCCTAGCCACCAGTGGTGGTGGAAACTTCCATTCGGTTCTGCTGTCGACTTTCAAATTAAAGGTACTTACGTATTAACGCTACCTTGGCTACATATTTGGCGGTTTTTAAGTGGCGCCAATCTAACAGCTACAGATTTGCTGATTTTTGATGCCATTTTTTAGTGCTACGAAAACGCGTATTTGGGATTTGCCAGAAACAGAACAAGATGCAATTTTATTTTTTCAGGAGCGAAATATTTTACCAAAAAAAAAAAAAAAAAAACGAAAATGTCCCAATTCCCATGGCATGAAACTTTATTTTGGTAAACGTAAGTTTTGGAAATGCAATTTCAGTCAGTATGCTTATCATGTGTGACTTAGAAAAGACAACTGGTTTGAGGGAAGCAGAATTTTAAAAACCGCCAAATCTGTAGCCTGCGGTTGGCGTTCAAAAGATAACTGCGTGCGCGTGCGAACAACAAGATTGCTCTTTATTGGCGCAACTGTAGCCAAGGTAGCGTTAATACGTAAGTACCAAATTAAATTCGACCAATTCAGAAAACCTACTCGCTAATCATCAAGACTAATGTTATATCTAAAAACAATTTAGTACTACATATGTAGCACTAATTTCAAACAAATCAGTGGCGGACAGTTCGTGACCTTACTTTGTCATGTGATAAGGCTTTAAATCAGGGGTGGCCAACCCGCGCCCCGCTTTGAATATTTTTCCGGCCTGTAAGATTTATCACACTTTTAAAAATATATTTATTTTATAATGGTCAAAATAGAAAACTAATGTATTAAAAAATACATTATGTGTGTATCCATATATTCAAAAATTAACTGCGAAATTATGAGAAAAAAATTAACTTTCATTTTAAAAATAATATTCTTGCGAAAATATGACAAATATTGCCTGCTTTATTTATGAGCCCATAGAACAATGCAGTTGTATTCTGCGAACTCATGATGTGCGCTCACCTTGGAACATCTAATATAACAGGTTCTATGTTTCACTTTTAAGTGACCATTCTTAAATACGCACAGTTAATTGTTGATAGCAGAGCAAACCAGACTCTTAGTTGAAGTTGTTAGCGCTTTTGGTTCAACTTACACCTGTGAATCGTTTTTTTTCGAAAATGAAATTGACAAAACATAAAACACTCTCAAACATAACGGACGCCAATCTGCAATACCCATTACAATGTTCAAATAAATAAATTGAGATCGAATTGCAAAAGCTAAGTGGAGAAACAAATATCGCACTAGTAAAATAAATATTTTTTAATGATTTCATTTTTTTTATTTAGTTCGTTTTTATATATTTTTCATTTTTAGTGTTTTATATTTCTTTGCAATGTGCGTTTAGTAACATTATTATTATATTATCTATGTTTACATGCAAGAATAATGGATAACTAAAGAATAACTCGTTATGTTTCAATTTTTTTCATTCAAAAAATGTCTAGAGTGGGTCTAAATCTAATATGGGGATATACAATTTTATATGCATTCCGCGGAGTTATCATGACTTTTTTTTATGAGTTTTTTTCCAAAGTGGTCCGCAAGATCATTTGGGTTGGCCACCCTGTCCTAGAGTATTAACACAACCACATCTAAACATACTTCATTTAAAAATATCAGATAAATAAAATTCTAAATTGAGAAAGTATTGCTTAATTTTTAGTAGTCAATGAATCTTTACATAATTCTAATTTGGGAAAGTATTGTTTATTGGCCCGGAAGATCATTTCGGTTGAGCACCTATGGTCTAAAACAATTAACACGCTTTTTATTTTTTAAACTGATTATGAATCGCGACAATAAATGTGCGAACTTCTCTTCTCCTTTTTAAAACAAAAGTTTCAAATTAAATTTTTATTTCAGAATGTATTATGAGTTGAGTAAAGTTGTCTTGATGAATGTTGAATGTTTTGACTATGCTTTTTTAAGCAAATAAACAAATTTCCAATCGGATGCTGAAAATAAGAAAAATTTTTTTTTTTTAGCGAATTTCAGAACAAAATTATGCTTAATTTTATAAAAACCTAAAGATTTTCTACTTTTTCATGATTGCAATATCAATTACATTTAAAACTTAATAAAACGACACATTTTTTTTATGTTTGATTTTCCAACAAAGAAAAAAAGGAAAACAATACAAAAAAAAAACTTTAATTAAATTTTACACAAAATAATATTTAATAATACAAACAAATTAAATATTAATCTTGAATGGGTAAAACACAATAAGAGGAAAACGTAAAAGACTGTAGAAAAATAATAGTTTTACACAACTAATTAAATCCAGAGTTGAAAAGACAAAATTTAATATCCGCTTCCAAACACGTATCGAGTATAAAATATCCATCCATAATATTATGCAGAATAATAACACGGCATTCAATCATCAAATCTCGAAAATGATGTACAGCAGCGGTGATATATAAATTCATCAAGTCATTATAATCACTAACCTAATAAAAATTTGTATGGGTAAATTACAATAAGCGGAAAACATAAAAGATGTGTTAAACTATAATTTTTGTTTTTACAAACTAAATAAATCCTGAGTTCATAAGACAAAATTTAATATCCGTTTCCAAACTCGTATCGTCTATAAAATATTCATCCATAATATTACGCAGAATAATGATATGACATTCAATCATTAAATCTCGAAAATTATATATAGAAGCTGTGATATACAAATTCATCAAATATAATCAAATCACTATAATCCAATATAATCAAATCACTATAATCATTAAACTAACATTAAAATTTTATGGATAAATCACAATAAGAGGAAAATATAAAAGATGTGTAAAATGTTATTTTTTTAACAAACTAAATCCCGAGTTTAAAAGACAAAATTTAACATCCGCTTCCAAACTCGTATCGTCTGTAAAGTATTCACGCATACTATTACGCATAATAGCGACATGACATTGAATCATCAAATCTCGAAAGTTATGCATAGCAGCGGCGATGTATAAATTCATCAAATTATTATAACCCTGCGATGTTATATTCAGATCATTTTCGTTAACGTACCCAAAATACGCAAAACTTAACATATCATCCAGCACCTCATACTTATACCGGTTATCTGATGAACGACTGAATTCTCATCTTGTACATTTTGGGAAAGTTCTTTGTGAAGTTCTGGCAAACGAGCTGAGAGAATACACTTGTGAATCTTAAACAGTCTCTCATCACAACTTAAAACCATGTCGTGGAAGGTGCCTTCCCAATAAAGAGAGCAAAAATCATAATCAAACTTGAGACTTGGGAAGGGATCATGATTACATGGGTCAACAGAAAAAACCCTTCGATCATTTGAAAAAGTATCCATGATGTCATCCGTATTGCTAAAATTCATTATAATAAACAAATCTCCGCGCAACAAGTCAGTGTTCTTAATATGGAAGGAAGCTCGAACCACATGCATCGTGTTATGCATTTCGTTCATAGTCACAAAATCATTTTCGGCATACATGGATTGGCTGTTCTCTTCTCGATCGCCGATGAGACAGCTTACTACATCGGGTGCAATTTCATCAAAAAAATTCACGCTTAAGCTTAAAATTTCGTTTTGTTTGTTAAATTGGCATTTCACCTCAAATGGCTCGTTGTTGTTGCTATGGTGTTGCAGTATTTGAGTAATAGGTGGAAACTCATTTTTTATCCAATCTTCTATATCTTCTGCTGGCCACTTTATGCAATAACGTTCCCAAACACAGTTTGTAGTTATTGTAGATGCTACAGGTAATTCGTGAAATTCCGTAACCATGAACGGTAATTTTATAAACGCGGCTAAACGTATGAGCTTTGACTTATCTGTTAAACTCATTCTTCTTAGTTGTCCACTATATATGTAATGCAGCAAATGATCAGTAACAGTAGCAGTAAACAAACCGTTAATATTCATTAATATCTTATTGTAAATCTCAGGGTCCCTTTTCACAAACGGACAGGAATTATTTATCACAAATTCAATCAGCTCTTCTGGTCTAATTTTCCAAGTTCCATTTGGTTTATTTACGGTAAAATTGGAGAATTGTTTTTGATATCTACTGTACATTGGCCATCGTTCGACCAATATAGGCCGGTGTACATTAAAAGTTTTGTTTTCAACTTCAAACAATATCTCCTTCAAATCTTCACTGAAACGAATGTTATTAATATCATTAGACAGATTTCTTAATTTCCAGTTGTATTTAAGAGCTTCGGGGTCTTTCGAAGCATGGACATTTAGCTGTAATTTGAGATGACCATGACAGAAACACTTGGCGAGATTTGATCCTTTTGGGATGAATTCCATTTCATCGGACATGTGACTAGAAGGTAAAAATGAATAATCTTTTTTAAAGTGATGCACTCCATCTTCGTCTTCAACAAAAATTGTAAAGTATAGAAAACCACCATCTGTGTAGTACTGACAGTTCACAAAAAAGTCGTCTCGTTCAAAATGTAAAGATAAAATAAGTGTCATCCCTAAACCATCAGAACTTTGTAATAAAAAATATGGACTCGAAATACAAGGTATTCTGTGCGCAATATAACGGTCAAAATTCTTTATTTCCCATATCGAAGAGATCGAATTTTTCCTAAATTTTCCATGGCAATTTTCTGCTTGAAAATCTGATACACTATACGTTGAACGTTTCGAAAATCAATTTAACTTGACTTGGCATGACTTTGAGATTTATCCTCGCGTTAGCTGCTTTATCTCAATTTATCCAATTACTCTTGGAAGAAATCAGAAAAAAAGAAAATACAGATTTTCAGTTAATCAGTGGACTTTAACTGATTACAAAATTCATGAATGAAGAAGCTCCGAAATGTGGTGTCGTGCAAAACTTCTGTCACTAAATAATACAAAAAGGTTAGTACACACATACACACACATATAAAAAAAAAAAAAAAACTACGTAATTTTTTGTAGAAATTTAATTAGTGATACAGTTTTGTAATAGGATTCATCGGCTCATGTCAAATAACCAAGAATAGGATAGGACTTTATATCCAAAAGCCTGTTTTAGCTTTTCCTTTGTACTTCATATTTAGTGCATTAATAGTTTTTCGGTTTCGGTTTTTTTTTGCATCTTGAGCATAGTGGAGAAGACGTTAATCCAAATCTATGCAGTCTGACTCTAGAAGGATATGTTTTGGTGCGAAATCTTGAAATTAGTACTTCTTCTTTTAAAAATCAGCTTAAAATATTGCTTGTAAAGTGTTAATCGTATTGCACATGTTCAAAAATAATTTCTCTTTTACTCGAACTTTATTTTTTAATTTTTCTTGCTTCATTCAACTGTTATGAATTATTAGTAAAATTACCCTTTGGTGCGTGACAGTAGTGCGGCACTTTTACTACGCTTGACAGGATTCGATGTTTCTCAATCCGCAAGCAATAAGTTGGGATTAAAATTAGATTCCAGTTCAAATCGGAGATATAGTAGCACGAAATAAACTGCAAATCACTTTTGGGTATATAATTCTGTCTTAATCTTGGATATTTGATATATCAAAGGATGCTTATTATAAGACAACAACGATACTTCAATTTCTACGAAAAGTCTCATAACCCTGTAAGCTATGGTGTACTCCACATATTCTTTCTGGAGTTATTCTTTCTTTTTCACTTTTTATTTCAAGTACTAGCTGTACTTCATATATTCCAATCATTGTTTAACACTTAAAATGTCAAGATCTATTTAATCTGTAGTTTTATCTATTTCTTTTGTTTTCAGATTTATCCCTCTTATTTATATTCTCCCGGTTGCTAGAATGTACAAGCAACGTTTCTTGCATTTTAAAAGGAATTTTTAAGCCGTCATAGGCAATGATTTCTAGAATTTTGAGTTTTAGAGTAGTTCCTTTATAAGGGTTTCATTTTCACTTTTGCCAAATTATTTTGTGTGTTGTATTTTTAAAAAAGCATTTGGATAAATTGAGATAAAGCAGCGTCATCGAGCATACATCTCAAAGTACCCAGTCAAGTCAAATCGGAGTTAAGATGTTTACAATTTCGTTAATGGAAATTCATGCTAAGCAGAACTTTCCATCACATAAAGAATTCATCCATAATTGTAATAACGTGTCAAGTGTTTATAAAACATGTACCTGAGAAATTATTTCGTTTTATTTCACACCTGTATGATTTTATGGTGAAGACAGAGCATTGCATTTGTTTATATTTTTGTGTGACATTTTTTTTCTCCCAACATTGTTTCGTAAACCTTTTTAAGATTTGCCACTAGTCCTCCTCTGGTTCAGGAAAGCCTACACCAAGTCCAGAAGACCCCGTCGCAGGCGACTGGTCCACGGCTAAGAGTAATATGCAGCTTCACTTTAGCGAGGAACCACGAGGACTGAAGACTGACTAAACCTCAAGACAACGATCATATTAGACCGATGGTGGTTAAAAGTGGACCAATGGTTTAAAGTGGATTACTATATTAAAGTGGAAGAGTATGGTTTAAAGTGGATTCCGAACCACTACAAACATTCATGGCACCACCGCGACTCGAATCCCTGAAACCCGTGGCTCCGAGGGCCAGAGCGCTAGACACTCGGCTTTCAGGCCCCTTTTTAATATTTGAATCCATTTAAATATTACCCTCTGCTACTAATTCATGCATCTTAGGGTATCAACTAATGCTGGCATACCTTCTGAATGCGAAGTATTTCATCTGCCTTGAATTTGGTCTGTTGAAACTTTGGAACTTGAACATTTTAGGAAACAGAGGCTTTTTTTAGGCCTTATGTAATCAACCTTTCTTTGAAGTAAAACTGATAATTTCAAACTGGATTGGTAGCCTAAAAAAAAATCTTGAAGGTGCATGTAACACAAAATTTTTCGTGAATATAACACAGGCGTATTTCTAACAATAAGTTTAGGATGTACATGACAATTGAAGAACTTGTTTGCATTTAAGAAATGTAATGTAATCGCATTGTCAATCATTCCGTGTTAACCCAATTTCCCACCTTGGCCTCCAGCAAAGTGGCCGGAAGTAACTCCTATCTTGGGTGCGACCTGATGGCCGTTGGTACCACAGGCTTAAGTTTCGAATCCTGGCGGCGGCATAGATGTTTGTTAGTGGTTCGAATCCACGTTAAACTGTAGGTCCCGGTCTAATTAGCCTAAAGTGTGCTCAAAAATGACCGTAGAGTGACGAACCAAACCTATCTTGGGTATGCTGCGGAGAACATAAGAGATGTTTGCAGAAAGTAGCAAAAGGGTTCACACATGATACATTGGTGAGGGAAATAATGTGGCGATAAATCAGCACATGAAAAAAAATGTAAAGTTGGGAAATATTTTAGAAGTAAAAGCATAACATAGTAGCAAGAAAAAAAAGATAACAAAATATAAAAGTGGAAAGATGATGACATTTTTTAAAAATGTTCGCAGCATCGATTAAGCGTGGTGGAAGATTAATTGCTGTTAGAAATGAGGATTTTAATAGTGCAGTGTGGGTGCTCCAACTAGTGACAGTGTCATCGACTGCTGCTTCACCCTGCAACCTGGTGATTACATGTTCACAGCATCGACTACTGAGCCAGTTTGTCATGCAATGTAACAGTTGAAATATAAATCGTTCTATTTTAGGAGTAATATTGTTGATCCTTTAATTTGAGAAGTTTCATTGAAATAATTTTAAATTTCATAACTTCCTTATCTAAATTTCTATTCTAAATTCTAAACAAAAAATTCCTTCTCTAAATCTGCTATTTAATTTTCTAAAATTCCAAAATGCTATAAAGATAAAAAAAAAAATATATATCAATATCTTTACTTTCAACATCTCTAAGAATGACTCGAATGTCTATAAAAAAATTGTTATGGAAGAATGCTTTCTTGAGTTTATAAATGGAAGAGAAGCGAATATGTATAAATAAGGAATTTAGATACTAAACAACTGATTGAAATCCATTGAAAATATTTATCCAGATCTTTTAAGTCTTTTTGAAAGATGCTGCATTAGTTTGGGATTATTCAATCTGAGTGCATCCTTTTAAGACCATTTTGAAAAATAACATTGCCAAGTCAAGCAGGATTGATGACGTTTGTGAACGAATATAAGTAAACTTTTATATTTCTCAGAAATATTATTTGCTTTTTGAATCTGTCTTCTTTCAGAAGGATTAGCAGATTTTATAGCTGGGTATTTGTATCATTTAAAAGGGTACTTACGTACTAACGGTGCCTTGGCGACAATTAGTGAAAACGCGCCAACCGCCGTTATAGATTTGGAGGTTTTTAAGTGGCGCCAATCTACACTTAAAAAACAATCAAAACGCTTTCAAAATATTTTTAATCAAAACAATAAAATATATAAAACATTTCATTTAAAATCAAAACAATAAAATATATAAAACACTTCATTTAAAATCAAAACAATAAAATATATAAAACACTTCATTTAAAATCAAAACAATAAAATATATAAAAACACTTCATTTAAAATCAAAACAATAAAATATATAAAACACTTCATTTAAAATCAAAACGATTTAAAAAGGCCGACCACAACGACTTTTACATTTAGTAAACAAACTTTCATCAATTTCCACAATGAAATCTGGTCCACCTACCTTTTTTTTTTTTTTTTTTTTATTCACCATATCCAAGACACATAATTCACGCATGTAATTGTTCCAATCTATAACAGTTTTATCCGATATATCAAGTTGCTTTTCACAAAATTTAATCGACGTCAACTCCTCGCACCAGCAGTATATGAATCTCAAAGCTGTACGAAATGGAATTCTGCTTCCTTCAAACCAGTTGTCTTTTCGGAATCCCACACGATGAGCACACTGACTGAAATTGCATTTCCAAAACTTACGTTCACCAAAATAAAGTTTCATGTCATGGGAATTGGGACATTTTCGTTGTTTTGGTAAAATATTTCGCTCCTGGAAAAATAAAAAGTGCATCGTGCTCCGTTTCTGGCAAATTCCAAATACGCATTTTCGTATCACAACAATATGGCGTCGAAACTCAGCAAATCTACAGCCGTTAAGATTGCCGCCACTTAAAAAAGCGCCAAATCTGCACTGGTTACTGTATTGGCGCCACTGAAAAACCGCCAAATCTGCAGGGGTTCCATTGGCGACACTTAAAAACGCCAAGTCTGTCTCCAAGGTACCGTTAGTACGTAAGTACCAAGAAAAATGAATAGGTTCTTTATAATGCTCTTCTTGTAGTAAACGAAGATCTATTTTATGAAATCTCTAAATAACAAAGCATATTTCATAACTTATTGTTTTGCAATCCCTCACAACTTTGAGAATAATTCTTTTCTGAAATATGCGCAGAATTTCAGGGTTCATCTTTTTTCTTCAAAGCTTTCTGTTTCCCACAAACTGGAAGGAAATGCGGCAGAATAGAACAGTATCTTGTTTATAACGAAAATTGATGGTAGTGAAGCTTATCAACTCGAACTATTGCAATAAACAGTTTCAAGTAAAATTTGTTTATATTTTCCGAAATATAAAACCAAATAACATTTCTAACAAAATTTATCATAAATAAGGATATTTAAACATTTAATTTCCTTATCCATTTCAAGAGGTGCATGTGTGCTTGTATGTGTCTATATATATGTATGGGGTTTATGTATATATATATAAGGGATATATCTTACAGTATACATACATACATATTCATACAAACACATACTAATATTCATACATATATGAATACATATGTATGTATGTGCATGCATGTGCACGCATATACACTGAAGTGACAAAAGTCATGGGATACCTCTTAATATCGTGTCGGCCCTCCTTTCGCCCGGCGAAGTGCAGCAACTCGACGTGGCATGGACTCAACAAGTCGTTGGAAGTCTTCTGCAGGAATATTGAGCCATGCTGTCTCGATAGACGTCCATAATTGTGAAAGCGTTGATGGTGCAGGATTTTGGGCACGAACAGACCTCTCGATGATGTCCCATAAATGCTCGATGGGATTAATGTCGGGCGATCTAGGTGGCCAGATCATTCGTTGGAATTGTCCAGAATGTTCTTCAAATCAATCGCGAACAGTTGTGGCCCGGTGACATGGCGCATTGTCATCCATAAAAATCCATCGTTGTTTGGGTACATGAAGTCCATGAATGGCTGCAAGTGATCTCCAAGTAGCTGAACATAAGCATTTCCAGTCAATGTTCAGTCCAGTCGCACCAGAGGACCAAGTCCATTCCATGAAAAACAGCCCACAGCATTACGGAGCCACCACCAGCTTGAACAGTGCCTTGCTGACAGTTTGGGTCCATGGCTTCTTGGGGTCTGCGCCACACTCGAACCCTACCATCAACTCTTACCAACTGAAATCGTGACTCATCGGACCAGGTCACGGTTTTCCATTCATCTAGGGACCAACCGATATGCTCACGTGCCCACGAGAGTCGCTGCAAGCGATGTCGTTCTGTCAGTAAAGGCACTCGAGTCGGTCTTCTGCTGGAATAGCTCAAGAAAGCCAAATTTCTCCGCACAGTTCTAACAGACAAGTCCCTTGTACGTACCACATTGATTTCTGCGGTTATTTGACGCAGTGTTGCTTGTCTGTTAGAATTTACGACTCTTTGCAGACGTCGCCGGTCTCGGTCGTTAAGTGCAGGCGGTCGACCACTGCGCTGTCCATGGTGGGATGTTATGCCTGAAATTTCATACTCTCGGCACACTCTTGACACAGGGGATCTGGGAATGTTGAATTCCCTAACGATTTCCGAAATGGCATGACCCATGCGTCTAGCTCCAACTAACATTCCGCGTTCAAAGTCTGTTAATTCCCGTCGTGCGGTCATCATCACGTCAAAACCTCTTCACATGAATAACTTGAACAGAAATGAAAGCTCTGCGAAAGCACTGCGCATTTATACCTGTTCTACGCGATGCTACTGCCATCTGAAAATTTGCATATTGCTATCCCATGACTTTTGTCACTTCAGTGTAAATAGATATGTATGTATGTATGCATGCGCATGCACATAAATACACATATGTGTATGTATGCATGCATGCATGTGCACGGATATAAATGCATATGTATGTATGTATGCAAACATGCATGTGCTTTTACATACCCATACTGACACACGGCTTGCGTACATAATGGTACACATACTTCAAAAAATTTTGAAGGCAGTTTGATCATTTGTATTCTATTAAAAATTCAAAGAAAAAATTGCACTAACAAACATCCATGCCACCGCCAGGATTCGAATCTGAAGACTGTGGTATGAAAGGCCAGAGCACAAAATGACCGTAGAGTGGCAAACCAGAGAAATTGTAGTTGTCCTCTGCAGTAGGTTATGAAAATATCACTAGCAAATAGTCTATTTATATTAAATAATTAATTATCTTATTTTTTCTTATTACAACCATTGAATAAAAAAATTTATTTATATAAGTTTCTAATTTTAATTTTGAAATATTCTATTTCAATTAATTTAATGGGTCTCTTAAAAGTTCTTTTCCAAGAAATTTTATTCTTCTGTTATTTTAAATTAAATTTTTCTATCTTTGGTAAGAGGAATGGAAATCATTCATCCATAGAAATCTAGAAAAGTTACGATCGTTACAGTAGACTAATATCAAGAATCAATGATGATTATTTCTTTTTTTTTTGTGGTCAAAGGGTTTCAAATCTATCACTATTAATAGAAAAACTCGTTTTTTCTCGTGACTATAAAAAAAATAAGACAATGAATTGATTATAAAGGTAGCAATAAATTGTTTTTATATTTCTGTCGTATAATGAATTGCTACATCTTTGGAGGGTTAACTCGAGATAGTCTTGTTTTTATTTACTTACTACGTTACGTATTACTCTTGAGAAAAATAGTCTGGTTTTTAAAAATGGCAATTGAGAAACTCTTTTTCCCGAATAGAAAACAAGTTTTTTTTCCTCATTTCTTAAATAATTTTTTTTTTTCTTTTTCCTCTTTATTTTCGCAATACACTTCTTGTAAATACATTTTGAGTAATATGAAATTTTTCATTTCTGAAATGAATTTGAGAAGAAATAATTTAAGCTAATTTGCATGGTAAAAAAAAAAAAAAAGTGAGCAATTTTTAAAGCTTGTATTTTGAAAGAAAGAGAACTTGAATTAAATGAAATTTAATTTTTAATTCAATAGATCAAAAAATTTTTTTTTTATAGTTGTATAATAATTTTTAATTATGAAAAATATTCAGTTTCAAATGTCCCAGCAGATTTCTTTAAACTTTAGCAAGAAGAATTTGTATTTCAAGTAAAAAGAGAAACTTTTACAGAACATTAATTATTTCTTTAAGAGATAAAATGTTAATTTTAATTCATTGTTTTTCGACATTGAAACTCGAAATTTCTTTTTCAAAGATTTCAGAATATATATACAAAAAAAAAGAGAACTTTTTGCATATATTTTATTCTGAAAACGTTTACTGGAATGATTACTGAAAAAACGATTTTATTCAAAAACGATTACTGGAATCATTTTCTGCTTAAATTTGAGCTTACTGAAAATTGATCTTATATTGAGAAGTTTATTCATTCAATTTTTACAATTTTTTAAAAAAACTTGGCGATTTTTGCGCTCTTTAACTATAATTAAATTTTCAAAAATTGAATTTGGTTGATTTTCAGAATTTTTTTCTACGTATTTCCAGAATTATGATTTGGATATAAATAATAAACATTATATTTCTTATTATTGCCAGCATATGAATTTAACAACTTAATAATGTCAAATATTTATCTGAATGGCCGAGTGGCTAGCGCTCTGGCGCTCGGTACCACAGGTTTCGGGTTCGAGTCCCGGCGGTGCAATGGTTGTTTATAGTGGTTCGGAATCCACTTTAAAAAGTAGGACCCGGTCTAATAGGATCGTAGAGCGTTGCGGGGGCATTGTTACTCCGCGTCCGTAGCTTATCTTCAAGTTACACGCGCCCCTTGGGTAATGCAAAGTGAGTACGTCTGTGCAGCACTTGCCTTAAGGCATCCAAGACGTCCATGTCTGTGTTTGCCAGCTGCATTAGAAATAAAAAAATAATGTCAAATATGACGACTGTGAGGACAGACAAGACGCCAATTAACACTAATTCTCTTTTTATTTTGATATAGTGAGCAAGCATATGTTTCTTAACATTTATTTTATTTTAAAAGATTAATGAAATTCTAAATTTTATTAATCAATAGTGTTAGCTTTCGAGTTCTTTTACACATAAATATTAAATTTGGTTTCGGAACAACTTAATATTATCCTTAGATGATGTAGCTTTTAAAATTATTATTACACTTATTAGATCCAATCCAATAAAAATAATAATCATTTAGGTATTGAAAACTTACTGAAATATCATATAGTATGATTGATATGATTAAAAAAACTGCTATATATGATAAATCTTATTTTTGTTTCAAAAATCTGGATTTAAAATCTAGTTCATTAATCGTGCTTCCTCCTACACATTCAGAAGAAATGGCCAGTAGAACTCCAGACTCTCATCCGAGAGGAAGTACGGCGCAAACATGCGCATCTGCTAAAAACATTAATTGATCTACAGTCTCTCAGCCTAAGAGGAAATATAGTCAAACGCAGCTCTGACTATTAGTTGGTCTATAGACTCTCACCGGGAGAGGAAGTATACTTCGCGCACCCTGCGCTTATCTGTGTTTCAGGTTTTCTGCTTAGAAGTGAATTCCTTCAAAGAATCTATAATTATTTGCCTTTAATTGTGATCAATATTGTATGTCTCTAATTGTATGTGTCTAGTGTTTGTGCATGAGTAAATAAAACTGTGAGTTCTCAGCCTGTGCCTCAAATATCTCCACCCAATCACACCCAGTTACAATCGGTTGCCCAACCTGCTCACTACAGTTTTTCAATACTTATTGTGTTAAAATTACCTAATTTACGCAGCTATTTCAAAAGACTATTGATTGATCATTTGACATCATCAATATCTTAAGCTCGTGAATCGTAATTGTTTTTACTTATATTTTGAAAATGCGTTTTTCCTTTTTTGTTTAAATTATTTTTAATTGTGAAATCAATGAGAATTTTTCAAGAATTTTTTTTTTTTAAAACTACTAGAATATAACAAAGCAAAGGAACACGAAAACGAATAAAAAAAAATTCTACTGAGTCTTATACTATTCAAACAAATCGAAATCAGAATCAGAATAGAGCAACATATGAAAGAAATTCAGTTAAACTAACCATGGCAGGCAAACAAAACGATTGAAATATATAAAAAAAAATATGAGAAGAAAAACAAGTCAGAGTTATCGCAAAAAGAGGTCTAAATCTTCAAAAAGGTTAAAATCATCTAGTTAGACAAATGAAAATAGTTTCTAAACTAAAATCCGAACGGAGTTACATATTATATTTAATACCTACTACTAATAATAATTACGTTTTAAAAGCTAATAGCATACTTTATTTTATTTTTAACAAACATTTCTCTTAATAACCACTGCTCTCGTCGTCAAACTTACATTCAATGCTTCTTTCATTTCCTTCTATTATCTCACACTTTCCCTATATATATCTTGTTCAAATTTTCAATCGTTCATAAAATACTTTTTATTCATCACTCAAGTTCAAATACATTTTTTTTGAACGTGTAGTGGATGACACTGGATGTTAATACAGTTTTTTTCAAATATTAATTCATTCATTAAATTTAATTAATTAATTTTAGTTTTTTTTTTAGTTGCATATATCTACCAATAGATGGCGCCAGATAAATTTAAAAAAATGAATGAAAATTATTTATAAAGGACTTTCTGCAATAGAGTGAAAAAAAAAAGTAGGAATTGATTTAAATTTTTTTTTTTTTATATTACTTGTTTTCTATTCAATTGGTCATGTGCCAACATGTGCCACATACATGTGCCACACAGCATAATCCGTTCAGCACTCGCAGTGCCATCTATCGTTAATGACAGCATTCATAAAAATAGTCAACATACAGAACTGTTCTCAAGAATCAAAAGAAATGAAACAGCAAGTGTAATCCTAAAAAACCACAAGTCTTTTAATATACAAACTGAAAATTTTCTAACATATATTGACCAAAAGGAGAGTTTATTAAAAAGGCAAATAACTCTAAAAATAAACGAAAAGCTAAATTAAAGAAAAGAATAATAAATATCAGTTAAAAATAATTATACATCATATTTTTAAACTTTGTTTTGAAAAAAAAAAAAAAGAAATAAGAACATTTTAAAAAATTCTCGTTTGAATTCGAACGACTTAAAAATCAAAATCTTTAATTGTGGAAATTTTAAGACGTTTATTTAAATTTAAATAAAATTGTGCTTTTTTATCGCTTTGTATATAATATTTATCATAATTTTTACATGATTCTTGCACTTATATGAGCTGATATTAACTAATATTGCATAGTTTCTAGCTTCATTGCCGATGGCGCTACATGTACTACTTTCACGTAAATCGAAAAGATAATATTTACAGCTGGACCAAATAATTTTAATAAAACTAGATTTCATTTTTTAAATGTCACGTGCTAAATAAATTTCACGTTTTATTATGTGATCTATCAAACTATACCATTCTTTCAGCAATTTACATTTGAATTAGTCTACAAAAATAGCACATCCGTTTCTGCAAAAATAAATAAAGTAATAGTTAATTTGAAATATTCAAAGCTAGAAATGAACGAATTCTCAATGGATAACGAATGCCAAATTCCAGAGGAAAACCATCTTTTCGATTCTGCAATGCAAGAAGTAGAAATTAGAATACCGTTTGAAAAAACAAAATCCAACTAATGGCGAAGAATAAACGTAATAATGTCCTGAATTCAGATACTTCAATTCGTAACCCTAAAAACAGAGTGGAGATGCCAAAGAAAAAGCGTCAAAGTCTTTGAATTTCAAAAGAAATGCTCGAATAAAGTAATTCCCACTAAAAATAAGAGAAAAGCTTTGAAAGCAAAAACAGGAAAAAATTTAAGTCCGATTAAAAAGAAAACAGCAATAAATATAAACAAGAAATATGGACTACGTACGAAACCAAAGAAAGCTGTAGCTAAAAACAAACTGTCGAAGAAGATATTAAAAAGGAAAAATATAAAGAAATAATATAAAGAAGGAAAGAAAAAAATATAAAGAAATAATTGATGAAAAATAAAAAGAAAACTTGGTTATATAGTAAACGAAATCTTTTAATAAGTACCATAAAGAATTATTTAAACAACTATTGACTTCCATTTGTAAAATTTTTAAATTTTACTACTATATTTCAAATGTAGATAATACGATAAAATTTAATTTAATTTATCAATTTTTATGAAGCATCAAGAAATAAAGATTTTAAATTGAAATTTTAAAAATATTGGTTTGTTTAAATTATTTTACTAATCTTTTTGATTAACAATAAATAATAATAATAATAATAATAAACTTCACTAATCGGTAGAATAATTTAGGTGCACAATGTTGCAGGAAAAAATGGAGATGATTCTATTCCCTAACGACTAATTTCAATTGTTGTGCCAATTCGGTGTTTAATTAAGAGAAAAATATGAATATAAAAATTGATACATAGATACACAATTAGTTAATGCAAATGGTTTAAATAGCGGAAAGCAGCTGTCTCTGTATTACCAGCTGCCTTAGAACAACATAATATCCTTTATCAGAAAAGAATGTATTGTTAATATCGATTTAAAATTATTGTAATTTCGTCTCTTTTAACTGAATTGCAAGATGCAATTGCATGCAATATTCCAAAATAACTAGAATGAATTTTCCTTCAAGAATTCTTTATTTGCTAAGAACAGATTTATTGCAAAATATAGAAAAGAAAAAAATTTTAAATTCTCATGTGATATCAAATAAATATATATTTTCGAAATATGGCACGAAAAGGTTTTAAAACTATAAACTAAACTTCCATGTTTTCAATTTTAATGTAGCAAGGATTTATACGACTCTATTCTTATAAACAAAGAACGGATACTTCCCATTTGAAATACAAAATGTAGAGAAAAATCGGTGAAGTGTCAATTGGTGTTTATTTTAAAGTTCATGATTTTTTTTTTTTGCATCAATTAATTCTTTCATAAAACTGTTAAATTCTGAAATCTCTTTCGTAATGTTTGCTGTTGTAATGTTTGTGTATAGTCACATTTTTTTTTTTAATTATTCTTTTTTTTTTTTTTAATTTTTTAATTTCATTATTTTTATTTTTTTTTTTTTTTTTATTATTTATTTTTTTTTAATTTTATTTATTATTTATTTATTTTTTTTTTTTTTTTTTTTACGCAAGGAACAGTATTCCAAGCTTTCAATTTAAATGCTACATTATTTTAATGTAGATATTATCCGATATTTTTCTTTTTATCAAATATTTATTTAAAGAACGCCAATTTGGACCTAATGTAAAAAATGCTGCCAAATAATTTACAACCTCAATGATGATTGAAGCCATTCACGTTAAAAGAATTAAATCTTTAACTTAATTAAAATCTTAAATACTTTGCTCTTGAGAAAGTCGCCAATCTTACAACCCGCAATATTACGGCAATGTTCCGCCAATTTCTTTAGGATTTGAATACTTTAATTAGAGGAATTAGTAACTTCTTTTTCTGATCAATATAATAACTATTTTATTGTTACTATGATTGTTTTTTGCAGAATATTTCTTTATAGTAAATAAGAACAGAAATATATATTCTTTTTAAGCAATTATTCCAAAATTGTTCTTATAATGCATGTTAGCCATTTATACAGAATATAAACAATGTTTATGGTGCTGCCATTCATGAAAATACGAACCAAACAACAAAAAACGATTTTTTTACATTAGTAATTTATATTTGATTATCAAATAATTATTTTCTTTTTAATGCTGTTGATATGCTGTTGAGGTTTTGTGGCTACCGTTATTTGAATTCGCGCCAAAAAATGTTCCTTTTTATTTTTAGAATATTAGTTCAAGGCAAAAACGCCGCTCAAACTGATTAAATTTTTCTGTGGCTTTATGATGTTTTTTAATGCTGTTCACATAGTTAGGTTTTGTGGCTACCATTATTTGAATTCAAGCGAAGGAATGTTTATTTTTATTTTTAGAATGTTAGTTAACAGCAGAAAAAGGCCGCTGGAATATCTTAAAATTTTCTGTAGTTTTCTGATGTTCTTGTTTTCTTCATTCATTTAATATGACCATGTACGGGCAAGTTTTATTGAGGCAATAAAAAGATCATGCTCGCTTCCAACAAAGGATATATCAGGAAGATACAACTGCTTAGTTGTTCTTTGGTTTCTTCTTTTTCTTTTTTTAATAATATTGTCAAATATTATGAAATATTTTTTGACATAATCCTAATAATAATAAAAAAATGGTGTATTAGCGAATAATTTTGGCGCAACTGTATCACAACAGCGATTATTATCATTGTTAAAATGATAAATTTAAGTGAATTAGCGAAACATAATTCCACAGAATAATTTGGCGGTAAAGCGATTAAATTTGGCATAAAAGAAATTTAGGAATAAAATTTTGACAAATTAATGATATATTTCGGCGTTAAAGCGGCAATATTTGGCGTAAAAAAAGAAAAACTTTTACCATGATGGTGGTCAAGTTTAGGCGATATAATTTTGCATAAAGGCAATATGAGCACAATTTTTTTTTTTTTTTGGCATATTAGTGTTAAAATTTGGCGTTAAAGGGATAAAATTCGGCTTAAGAGCCCTTCAGGAACGAACTTTGACGCAATAGCTGTTTGGCTACTAATGCTGGCGTAATAGCGATGAATTTTCACGAAATAGCTTTTTATAATGACATCGAACTTCAGCAGTTAATTTGCTTGTTTACTTGGCATTCTAGTGAAGGAGTTTGGCGTAATATTGTTTTATCGTAAAACCTACCTTCTACATTCATTATTATGTTTATTTGGCGAATTGGCATCCTAGCGATGCATTTGGTACAAAGAATTACAGGATTATAGATTTTTACCACGCATTTTGCCTCCCTCAATATTTATTTGAATACACCCTTTTCTGTTTTTAAAGACTGAGAGATAAATAGGCAAATCTGGTACATATGCTTTATTCGATATATGCACTTTCTAGTATCATAATATTTTTACAACTTTGATTGTGTTTCTAATTTTGTTTATATATGTTGAAATACAGTTTAGCTTCGTTCCTATGACAACGAATTTGGTACTTCTTTTATTATTACGATTGTTGTTATTTAATTGTCACCAAATGATGCAATCTTCATTGGCGTAACAGCCCCACGGTGTGCTAAAGCCGTCTGCCAAGACAGGAGACAGGAGATGTTTTATTTTTACGCTGCAGAGCTGTCAGCCCAAAGCCCTAGAATCATATTAGACCGGTACCTATGTTTTAAAGTGCATTTCGAACCACTACAAACATCCCTGGCACCACCGGGTCTCGAACACCTGTGGTACCGTGCACTAGTCACTCGGCCGTCAGGCCTCGATTGAAGTACCTAACATTTTCATTTTCTAACACGAGTATTGGAAAAATCGATATTAATTTAATTTAATCAAGTTGCCTCAGGCTTGCATTTGCATCAGTGAAAAAAAATGAAATGTAGACAGCTATGATCAGGTCAGCTATGATCAAGTCTTCACTTAAACGTTTGCAGCTGTGTTTTTTTAAAATTCAGTCGAGTGACTGGGCTCTGGCACTCGGTGGCACAGATTTCGAGTTCGAGTCCCGGCGGTGGCATGGGTGTGTATTAGGGGTTCGGAATCCACTTTAAACCGTAGGTCCTGGTCTAATATGATTGTAGAGCTTAGGGTTGAAAACGCTGCTCCATAAAACAAACATCTGTTGTCTCGAAATCTACCATTAGGGAAATAACATTGGCCTACCATGGAGCTATTGCGCCAATGATGCTAATGAGAAAAAAGGAAATTAAAAATCGTTTCATATCTTGATAAAATCGACTTCATTAACCACAGGTCTTAAAAAATTTCTTAAAGACTATCAATTGTAATTTCTTGGCATAAAAAGGAAAAAGGAAAATTTGTTCGTGTTTCAAAATATAAATCCTGCATTTAATAAATTTAATTAATTAAATAATCCAATCGAGCAGGATCTCAGCAGGATATAATTATTTTATATTTTCTTTCCCTTCACGCAAGTCGCGGCATGTTCATTTTCTTCCACAAGGTCAAGAATTGAGACTTTTTGAAATAGGAATTTAGATAATTTCTCGGTAAACCTCACAAAGAAAAAAATTTAACTTAAAAAAAAGAACCCATAAATACTGATAATAAATTGTAAGTTTTTAAACAATCAAATCATCAGTAAGTTTTCGTCAATCATCTCTTTCACAATCACAGTTTTCATCAGCAAACAATCCTCCACTGTTAAACATCGACGTATCCATTGATTATCGGAAAATCTGTTTTTCTTTGTATTATATTTTCTTTTTTTTTCTGATTTCTTCTCAAGATAAATTAAGGATAAATATTTAATCCAATTTTCAATTGGATAAATTGAGATAAAGCAGTTAACGTCAGCATAAATCTCAAAGTCAAGTCAAGTCGACGTAAATAACTCACGTTACAGTATTTGAATGGTATTCAGTTTTTCACCAAAAATAATTTACTCCATTGAAATTCAGTCTGTAAGAGTGAGATAAGTATAGATTCTTGTCATTAAAAAATTTTTTTTTTTCTCCAAATATTTTTTAGACAGAAGGGCGCATCATTTACGCATATTTCCGAATTAGAGCTATTCTCGTGTATGGAAGCCCAATTTGGGCGTCTACTTCCCCCATCAATATTGAGGAACTGCAGGTATTTCAAAATGAACGCCCGGCTATGATTGCTAATTCTCCCTGGTTCGATCATCGAAAATTTATCCACCTGGACGTCTAACCCTTTCCAAATTATTTAATCAAAATTTCAGAGAAATTTCTTGAAAAATGTTGTCAGATTAGCAATGAGTTAATTTGGCACTCGCCAACTTATCGCCATGTGTGAAAAGTTCGCAGAAAAGGCCCAGAGCCATCTACGGACTCCTATGAGTGTTTCCCTAAAGTAAAGAGACACCATGGCTGTTATTAGGAGCAAGCGCACGCTAACTCATGTAACAGAGTGGATTTAAACGTTCACTGAGACAAATTAACTAACTGTGTATCTGAGAGTCCTCTTGGCTTAAAATTTGCCGCCTAGCAATAAACAAGACGAATTGGCGTAGGGGTAAAGGAGCGGATCTCTGACTGCAAAGTCGAGGGTTCGAATCAAAATTCAGTTCCTTTTGCTAATCAGCTAAGATAGGCACCTTAATTCTTTTACCTATTAGTGACACAGTTAGTAGGTAAAAATTCTTTCTCTCTTGGGCCATGGTTGAGCTAATGATGATGATGATGATGTATAAATACGAACAGTAAATCAGTTATCATTTCGTTTTCTAATTCCCTTTTTCTCAGTGGTGCCGATACCCTTTCCTGGGAGGCAGTGGAACAATCGAGGGTTTGGTTTGATTTGTCGCTCTACGGTCATCTTGTGTACACTTTAGGCTAAACAGACAGGGACCTACAGTTTAGCGTGGATTCTGAACCACCAACAAACATCTATGCCACCGCCAGGATTCGAACACCTGTGATACCTTGAGCTAATTGCTCGGCCATCAGGCCCCGATGGAGGTACCTATATCTATATTTCAAATGAAAATTTGAAATATAGACATTTATTTTTTATTGTCTTCGCTTAAGCGTTTGCAGCTGTATGTTTTTAATTCAGTCGGAGTGACTAGTGCTCGGTGGCACAGATTTCGGGCTCGAGTCCCGGTGGTACAACGGATGTGTATTAGAGGTTCGAATTCATCTAAACCGTAGGTCCCGGTCTAATATGATTGTAGAGCGTAGGGTTGACAACGTTGCTCCATAAAACAAATGCCCTTTCCCAGGAGGCAGTGGAACAATCGAGGGTTTGGTTTGGTTTGTCGCTCTCTTTTTGTGCACACTTTTGGCTAAACAGACCGGGACCTACAGTTTAACGTGAATTCCTAACCACCAACAAACATCCATTCCACCGCCAGGATTCGAACCTGAAGCCTTCCAACGGCCAGAGCGCTGGCCAGTTGGCCATCAGGCCACAGGAACAATCCAGTGAGAAAGCGGTAGTAGCCACGGATACATTTAGGGGTGTTTAATAGCAACAATAACAATAATAAAAATATAAACGGGACAGTGAAAGTATAAAGAAGAAAATTTAGAAAAACCATTTGTACATATGTAACATCATTATCAAGGTAAATATATAAGATACAAATTATAATCAGCAGTCAATTCTCCCTACAGATCCACCTACTTAAATACTGGTAAACAAGAGCGCCGCGTATACCGATGAGTCCAACTTACATCAGAAAAATTGTGTGTGAATTGAAAGGCAGCTACCAGCAATTTCCAGAAACTTTCAGCCCCGTTTTGTATTAAGGGAATTAATATCAAACATAAAATAGTAAATATTAATTGATCTACAAATATAGTTCGGATTCTATTAATTAATCACTTTTTACAACCTAGTATTTAGCATTCGATCTACGAGACTGCAGCTAATTTTGACTCAGAACCTGGTACTTATATTATTGATGCAGCAATTTTTACTGTTATAGTTAGATAACCGATCACGTGAAAATTGGCAGGCTGGCAAATCGGACGGATTCAGAAAGAGGAGCATCGTAGGAAAGGAAGTGTCATTTAGGAGGAATTTCAATATCAATAATTTAAAAAAAATATATATAACCAATAAATTTCGGCGGATTCAAAAAGAGGAGCATCGTAGGAAAGGAAGTGTCATTTAGAGGAATTTTAATAGCAATAATTTAAAAAAATATATATAACCAATAAATTTCGGCGGATTCAAAAAGAGAGCATCGCAGGAAAGGAAGTGTCATTTAGGAGGAATTTTAATATCAATAATTTAAAAAAAAATATATATAACCAATAAATTTCGGCGGATTCAAAAAAAGGAGCGTCGCAGGAAAGGAAGTGTTATTTAGGGAGGAATTTTAATAGCAATAATTAAAAAAAAATATATATATATAACCAATAAATTTCGGCGGATTCAAAAAGAGGAGCATCGTAGGAAAGGAAGTGTCATTTAGGAGGAATTTTAATAGCAATAATTAAAAAAATATATATAACCAATAAATTTCGGCGGATTCAAAAAGAGGAGCATCGCAGGAAAGGAAGTGTCATTTAGGAGGAATTTTAATAGCAATAATTAAAAAAATATATATATAACCAATAAATTTCGGCGGATTCAAAAAGAGGAGCATCGTAGGAAAGGAAGTGTCATTTAAGGAATTTTAATAGCAATAATTTAAAAAAAATATATATAACCAATAAATTTCGGCGGATTCAAAAAGGAGCATCGCAGGAAAGGAAGTGTCATTTAGAGGAATTTTAATAGCAATAATTTAAAAATATATATATAACCAAAAATTTCGGCGGATTCAAAAAAAGGAGTAGGAAAGGAAGTGTCATTTAAGGAATTTTAATAGCAATAATTAAAAAAAAATATATATAACCAATAAATTTCGGCGGATTCAAAAAGAGGAGCATCGCAGGAAAGGAAGTGTCATTTAGGGAGGAATTTTAATATAAATAATTTAAAAAAATATATATAACCAATAAATTTCGGCGGATTCAAAAGAGGAGCATCGTAGGAAAGGAAGTGTCATTTAGAGGAATTTTGATATCAATAATTTTTAAAAAAAATATATAACCAATAAATTTCGGCGGATTCAAAAAGAGGAGCGTCGCAGGAAAGGAAGTGTCATTTAGTTCAAACATACTCACATAAAATATATTTGATATAATTTATTGATATAAATATAAAATATACTATACTTCAAATAATGAAAAAATTAAAACACGATATAAGTAACAAATGGCAAGAAAATTGAATAAAAACCACAAAAGCTAGACCTCTCTTCCGAATTTTACCCAAAATCAACCACCGATGAATATGTGGGGATTAGGGATTGCAATATCGGACCAAAAGTTCAATACCGGTGTTCGGTATTTTTAAGATCTTAATACCGGGATACCGGTTTTAATACCGGTATCAGAAATTTTAGAAAAAGAAAGAAAAAACACAGGTGTTTTATTTGCCAGTTTTATTAGAGAATGTAATGTCACAAAAAATAGTAACTTTTAAATTATAACAGTATATAATGAATCACAAAAAGTAAAGGAACATCTTATTTTTTTAAATCACAAAAAGTGTAAATATCACTATTCAGTCTGTGCTGCTATTACAAAGTTTTAAAATGTGATCTTAAAAAAACATAATGCATCAATTGTACTATCATTAAGCCTGGAACGTAATTTTGTGCAAAAATTACCAGCTGTCGAAAACACTCTTTCAGCATCTACGCAAGTGCTGTTAGCAATGCGCAATATACTTTTTCCAAGTATTTACCTCTGAATCCCTCATCTTCAAATAAATCTATTTCTCGTCGGATTATTTTGGATATAGCTGATTTCTGTATTGAATTTTGGTTTATTGAAATTTTTTTAATTATCGCCAATTCTAATTTTTGTTCAAGAGAATTCTAATTCTTTTCCACTATCGACATTAGTGTCATCATGATCTTCGATAACTGTACCCAATTCTTCTGAATGTGGAAGTTTTGAGGAGAATAGAATAAGCATAAGAATTTGTTATAGAATAAGAATTTCACAAATAAGAATTCTTTCACAGATAAGAATTCTAAATTTCTAGTAAATACCGAAAAACGTTATTTAAACTTGTGAATACCGGTATTACAAAATTGTACAAATGGCTCAAAATACCGGTATTCGGTATCCCGGTATACCGGTATTGCAATCCCTAGTGGGGATGATTATTTAAACCAAATTTTGAACTCGCATGGTGCCTTAGCAACCTACCAGGGAAGACTTTCCAATAAATCAATCTCATGCCTATGTGGCGACTCCGAAGAAACCAGGGAACACATTATCTACTATTGTAAAAATTTGGTCTACCGATAGAGAAAAAGATTTCCAAAAACTACTAAAATCTTACCTTAAGGCAATTACTGGGAAATAAAAAATTCAAATGGCACTAACAAAGAAATGATTAAAAAAAGTTTTTTACAATCTATTGAAGACATTTAACTCATTATGTATGATTATTATCTCTTTCTATTTTTAACATATGACTTACAAAATGTTTTAACATTGAAATGCATTAATGTATCTTATATATCTTTTATGTAATTATTCAAGTGTCAATATTGTATACTATACATTTAATATTATTTTCTTCATTATACATTGTAAAAGGTACCTAAATATGTTCTTTAATTAGAATTTAGACATCTAGAATAGCACTCTTTTTTTGTAACAGTTTTAGGATTTGGAGAGAAACCCCTCCCCTGGCAATCTTAATTACTATGCAAATTATCATTTTACTTTATGTCACCTTGTTTTGTTATCGAAAAGCTATGCATTATTCTGTAAAGTATTCTGTATTTTTTCCAAATTGGATATCCTTGTTTATTTATTTGTTTTATTTTTTTTTTTTTTAATTTACTAACTATTAACACACACACACACACACAAAAAGAATTGGTCGGATTGTGCGAAATCTTCCAGTCATTACATCTTCTTCTTTTTGTATTTGAATGCAAATCCCATTCTTAATTTTTGGCTTTTTTTCATTTTCTTCACATCTTGAAGAAATTTCAAATTTTGAGGTGCCCAATCATTGTCTCTTTTTTCTTCACTCCCATTAGAGTGCTTTTTAATTAATATCGTTTTAGGGAGTACAGTTCGAGATTACTGTCGTAACCCCGGTCTGAAGTGCCGTGGCCCTAAGGGCGGGGCGGTCAAAAGTAATAGACTTACCCCCGAATTTTTTGTTCCTTTTTTAAAAAAAAAAATATGTAACAAACTTTTAAATAACTCAAACATCACGTCAAACATCAACCTTATCCTACGAATTGAACGACAAGGTTTTTAAAACTAGCATATATTGCTCGCTAATAAAAAAAAAAAATTTGCAGTTTACTTCGAAAAATATATTTGAAACTTAATTTTGAAAAGTCACATAGCCATCAGTTTGCTATAGAAGAAACAACGTCTGTATTAATTTGACATGCATGCGACTACTACTGGCATGCTGTCAATACAAGTAGCATGTGCTATTTTACATTGCTGCTTGTGCTTTGGCAATTGTAAAAATTATTTGATTTTAAAAAACATACTCTTTTACAATTATTCATTGTCTACGAAAAACAAGACAAAAATAAACACCGTTTTTTTCAATTTCTACTATTAGTTCACACTCTCCCTATATATATCTTGTTCAAATTTTCAATCGTTAATAAAATACTTTTTATTTATCCACTTAAGTTTAAAAAATGTATTTGAACGTGTAGTGGATGACACTTGATGTTAATACAGTTTTTTTCAAATATTAATTCATTAATTAAATTTAATTAATTAATTTTAGTCTATTAAGTTGCCATCAAGTTGATCCATTAGATCCATTAAGTTGCATGGATCTAACAATAGATGCGGCCAGATGTAAGAGGAAAATTTCAACTTAAAAAGTAGGAATTGACTTAAAATTTTTTTTATTACTTGTTTCTCTGTTCGTTGAGGAGATAATGTTACACTCTTGTGCTAGTTAGTTAGATTTGGCTAGTACTTTTATAGTTGATGAAAAATGAAACCATGAAACCATGAACTTTGAAAACCATGGCTAATTAAAAGATATATTATAAGATACTTTATTTCCGAAGAATAAAATAATATTTTTCATTATTATCATTTATTGCCTTAAACACAAAAATATATTTTTCAAAATGTTTAATTAACTTGATTTAACTTTTTTAAATTATTTTTAATTTATTTTTATTCTACAAAATTTAATTAAACTTGATCAATTCAAAAGAATTAATAAATGAACTTCTCTAACTCTTCTTCTAAATTATTATATAACTTATTACATCTAATTTATTATATATATGTATATTTAATATAAAGGAAAATAATTAAAAATATTAGAAACACAAATTTGCAAAACTACAGAGAGGAAATAAACAAATCCTGAAGGTTTTGCTTTTCTTATAGAACTTTGGTTTAACATCTCGAAAAATGTTAAATTATCATGAATTTAGATTATATGTTTCAAAAATTACCATACCATCAAATACGGGCAATGCAGAATCTTATACGGTAGTAAAATGAGAAAACGCTTTAAAAATACATAACAAATTTTTCTTTCAAAATATGCTCATCCTTTATTAAAAGATATTCAACATAACAGAAAATTTTTGTGTTGGAAGAAAAAGTTTAATGCTTAACCAAGAGCTTGTGATACAGATTGGCTAACTACTGCAGCAGACTGGCCTGCAGTACTGTAGCTCACTTGACCTACACTAGAAGAACCCAGAATGTGAACAAGAGCTGATACAATTTCTAACAATGCTTGAACAAGGACATCGCATCCAGAGAGACCAGGATTACTGGCACTTATTTGGGAGACGGCATTGCTTATAGCATTTGATAAAGCACCTTGACTTGTTGGCCCGCTTGATACCAATGAGGACACAGTGGAGGAAACTCTTGAAGCGACTGCTGGTGATGATAAACGAGAGGCCGCCGCAGCAGCAGAGGGTATTTGCCCACTTGGCCCATAACCACCAAATGCAGCTGCTGCACTACTAGGTCCGTAACCGCCAGGACCAGATGGTCCTTGAGATCCCGGTCCAGAGGGCCCTTGTCCTGCTGGTCCATATCCAACCGCGGCTGCTGAGGCTGCTGCAGCTCCACCTGGTCCATATGGTCCTTGTCCTCCAGGTCCTTGAGATCCAGGTCCTGATGGGCCTTGACTTCCTGGACCTTGGGATCCAGGTCCTGATGGGCCTTGACTTCCTGGTCCATATCCACCTGTGGCTGCTGCAGCTGCTGCTGCTCCACCTGGTCCATATGGTCCAGCTCCACCAGGTCCTTGGGATCCTGGTCCAGATGGTCCTTGAGATCCAGGTCCTGATGGGCCACTTCCTCCAGGTCCATAACCTCCTGCGGCTGCGGCAGCAGCTGCTGCGCCACCTGGTCCGTATGGTCCTTGTCCACCTGGTCCTTGAGATCCAGGTCCTGATGGTCCTTGTCCTCCAGGTCCATATCCACCTGCTGCTGCAGCTGCTGCTGCTACTCCAGGTCCTGATGGTCCTTGACTTCCGGGACCTTGAGAACCAGGTCCAGATGGTCCCTGTCCACCTGGTCCATATCCGCCAGCGGCTGCGGCAGCTGCTGCTGCTCCACCTGGTCCATATGGTCCTTGTCCTCCTGGTCCTTGTGATCCTGGTCCTGATGGTCCTTGTCCCCCTGGTCCTTGAGAACCAGATCCAGATTGTCCTTGCCCAGCTGGTCCATATCCACCTGCAGCTGCTGCAGCTGCTGCTGCTACTCCGCCTGGTCCATATGGCCCTGCACCTCCTGGTCCTTGTGATCCAGGTCCTTGAGATCCAGGTCCTGACGGTCCTTGTCCTCCTGGTCCATATCCACCTGCGGCTGCTGCTGCAGCTGCTCCACCTGGTCCATATGGTCCTTGACCTCCTGGTCCCTGAGATCCTGGACCTGATGGTCCTTGTCCTCCAGGTCCATATCCACCTGCGGCAGCCGCAGCGGCTGCTGCTCCACCTGGTCCATATGGTCCTTGTCCTCCTGGTCCTTGAGATCCTGGTCCTGATGGTCCTTGTCCTCCAGGTCCATAACCACCTGCGGCTGCTGCAGCTGCTGCAGATCCACCTGGTCCGTATGGTCCTTGTCCTCCTGGTCCTTGTGATCCTGGTCCAGATGGTCCTTGTCCGCCTGGTCCCTGAGATCCAGGTCCATATGGCCCTTGTCCACCTGGTCCATATCCACCTGCGGCTGCTGCAGCTGCTGCTGCTCCACCTGGTCCATATGGTCCTTGTCCTCTTGGTCCTTGTGATCCTGGTCCTGACGGTCCTTGTCCTCCAGATCCTGACGGGCCTTGTCCACCTGGTCCGTATCCACCAGCTGCAGCTGCTGCCGCTGCACCACCTGGTCCATATGGTCCCTTTCCTCCTGGTCCTTGAGATCCAGGTCCCGATGGTCCTTGTCCTCCTGGTCCATATCCACCTGCGGCTGCTGCAGCTGCTGCTGCTCCACCTGGTCCATATGGTCCTTGTCCTCCTGGTCCTCGGGATCCTGGTCCAGACGGCCCTTGTCCTCCAGATCCTGACGGTCCTTGTCCACCTGGCCCATATCCACCAGCGGCTGCAGCAGCTGCTGCTGCTCCACCTGGTCCGTATGGTCCTTGACCTCCTGGTCCTTGAGATCCAGGTCCTGATGGTCCTTGTCCTCCTGGTCCATATCCACCTGCGGCTGCTGCAGCTGCTGCTGCTCCACCTGGTCCATATGGTCCTTGTCCTCCTGGTCCTCGGGATCCTGGTCCAGACGGCCCTTGTCCTCCAGATCCTGACGGTCCTTGTCCACCTGGCCCATATCCACCAGCGGCTGCAGCAGCTGCTGGTGCTCCACCTGGTCCATATGGTCCAGCTCCTCCAGGTCCTTGTGATCCACGTCCTGATGGTCCTTGTCCTCCAGGTCCATATCCACCAGCGGCTGCTGCAGCTGCTGCTGCACTACCTGGCCCATATGGTCCTTGTCCTCCTGGTCCTTGAGATCCTGGTCCAGATGGTCCTTGTCCTCCAGATCCTGATGGTCCTTGTCCACCTGGCCCATATCCACCAGCGGCTGCAGCAGCTGCTGCTGCTCCACCTGGTCCGTATGGTCCTTGACCTCCTGGTCCTTGAGATCCAGGTCCTGATGGTCCTTGTCCACCAGGTCCTTGAGATCCTGGTCCTGAAGGTCCTCGTCCACCCGGTCCATATCCACCGGCTGCTGCTGCAGCTGCTGCCCCACCTGGTCCATATGGTCCTTGCCCTCCAGGTCCTTGAGATCCTGGCCCTGATGGTCCTTGTCCTCCGGGTCCATATGCACTTGCTGCAGCTGCTACTGCTCCACCAGGTCCTGATGGTCCTCGTCCTCCTGGTCCTTGTGATCCAGGTCCTGATGGTCCTTGTCCTCCTGGTCCATATCCACCAGCGGTTGCTGCAGCTACTGCTGCACTACCAGGTCCATATGGTCCTTGTCCTCCTGGTCCTTGAGATCCTGGTCCAGATGGTCCTTGTCCTCCAGATCCTGATGGTCCTTGTCCACCTGGCCCATATCCACCAGCGGCTGCAGCAGCTGCTGCTGCTCCACCTGGTCCGTATGGTCCTTGACCTCCTGGTCCTTGAGATCCAGGTCCTGATGGTCCTTGTCCACCAGGTCCTTGAGATCCTGGTCCTGAAGGTCCTCGTCCACCCGGTCCATATCCACCGGCTGCTGCTGCAGCTGCTGCCCCACCTGGTCCATATGGTCCTTGCCCTCCAGGTCCTTGAGATCCTGGCCCTGATGGTCCTTGTCCTCCGGGTCCATATGCACTTGCTGCAGCTGCTACTGCTCCACCAGGTCCTGATGGTCCTCGTCCTCCTGGTCCTTGTGATCCAGGTCCTGATGGTCCTTGTCCTCCTGGTCCATATCCACCAGCGGTTGCTGCAGCTACTGCTGCACTACCAGGTCCATATGGTCCTTGTCCTCCTGGTCCTTGAGATCCTGGTCCAGATGGTCCTTGTCCTCCAGATCCTGATGGTCCTTGTCCTCCTGGCCCATATCCACCAGCTGCTGCAGCAGCTGCTGCTGCGCCACCTGGTCCGTATGGTCCTTGACCTCCTGGTCCTTGAGATCCAGGTCCTGATGGTCCTTGTCCACCAGGTCCTTGAGATCCTGGTCCTGAGGGTCTTCGTCCACCTGGTCCATATCCACCTGCGGCTGCGGCAGCTGCTGCTGCTCCACCTGGTCCATATGGTCCTTGCCCTCCTGGTCCTTGAGATCCTGGTCCTGCTGGTCCTTGTCCTCCGGGTCCATATGCACCTGCTGCAGCTGCTGCTGCTCCACCAGGTCCTGATGGTCCTCGTCCACCTGGTCCTTGTGATCCAGGTCCTGATGGTCCTTGTCCTCCTGGTCCATATCCACCCGCGGCTGCTGCAGCTGCTGCTGCACTACCTGGTCCATATGGTCCTTGTCCTCCTGGTCCTTGAGATCCTGGTCCTGATGGTCCTTGTCCTCCAGATCCTGATGGTCCTTGTCCCCCTGGCCCATATCCACCAGCGGCTGCAGCAGCTGCTGCTGCTCCACCTGGTCCGTATGGTCCTTGACCTCCTGGTCCTTGAGATCCAGGTCCTGATGGTCCTTGCCCACCAGGTCCTTGAGATCCTGGTCCTGAGGGTCCTCGTCCACCTGGTCCATATCCACCGGCGGCTGCAGCAGCTGCTGCTCCACCAGGTCCATATGGTCCTTGCGCTCCTGGTCCCTGAGATCCTGGTCCTGATGGTCCTTGTCCTCCGGGTCCATATGCACTTGCTGCAGCTGCTGCTGCTCCACCAGGTCCTGATGGTCCTCGTCCTCCTGGTCCTTGTGATCCAGGTCCTGATGGTCCTTGTCCTCCTGGTCCATATCCACCAGCGGCTGCTGCAGCTGCTGCTGCACTACCAGGTCCATATGGTCCTTGTCCTCCTGGTCCTTGAGATCCTGGTCCAGATGGTCCTTGTCGTCCAGATCCTGATGGTCCTTGTCCACCTGGCCCATATCCACCAGCTGCTGCAGCAGCTGCTGCTGCACCACCTGGTCCGTATGGTCCTTGACCTCCTGGTCCTTGAGATCCAGGTCCTAATGGTCCTTGTCCACCAGGTCCTTGAGATCCTGGTCCTGAGGGTCCTCGTCCACCTGGTCCATATCCACCTGCGGCTGCGGCAGCTGCTGCTGCTCCACCTGGTCCATATGGTCCTTGCCCTCCTGGTCCTTGAGATCCTGGCCCTGATGGTCCTTGTCCTCCGGGTCCATATGCACTTGCTGCAGCTGCTGCTGCTCCACCAGCTCCTGATGGTCCTCGTCCTCCTGGTCCTTGTGATCCAGGCCCTGATGGTCCTTGTCCTCCTGGTCCATATCCACCAGCGGCTGCTGCAGCTGCTGCTGCACTACCAGGTCCATATGGTCCTTGTCCTCCTGGTCCTTGAGATCCTGGTCCAGACGGTCCTTGTCCTCCAGATCCTGACGGTCCTTGACCACCTGGCCCATATCCACCAGCGGCTGCAGCAGCTGCTGCTGCTCCACCTGGTCCGTATGGTCCTTGACCTCCTGGTCCTTGAGATCCAGGTCCTGATGGTCCTTGTCCACCAGGTCCTTGAGATCCTGGTCCTGAGGGTCCTCGACCACCTGGTCCATATCCACCGGCGGCTGCAGCAGCTGCTGCTCCACCTGGTCCATATGGTCCTTGCCCTCCTGGTCCTTGAGATCCTGGACCTGATGGTCCTTGTCCTCCGGGTCCATATGCACTTGCTGCAGCTGCTGCTGCTCCACCAGGTCCTGATGGTCCTCGTCCTCCTGGTCCTTGTGATCCAGGTCCTGATGGTCCTTGTCCTCCTGGTCCATATCCACCTGCGGCTGCTGCAGCTGCTGCTGCACTACCAGGTCCATATGGTCCTTGTCCTCCTGGTCCTTGAGATCCTGGTCCAGATGGTCCTTGTCCTCCAGATCCTGATGGTCCTTGTCCACCTGGCCCATATCCACCAGCGGCTGCAGCAGCTGCTGCTGCTCCACCTGGTCCGTATGGTCCTTGACCTCCTGGTCCTTGAGATCCAGGTCCTGATGGTCCTTGCCCACCAGGTCCTTGAGATCCTGGTCCTGAGGTTCCTCGTCCACCTGGTCCATATCCACCGGCGGCTGCTGCAGCTGCTGCTCCACCTGGTCCATATGGTCCTTGTCCTCCTGGTCCTTGAGATCCTGGACCTGATGGTCCTTGTCCTCCGGGTCCAAATGCACTTGCTGCAGCTGCTGCTGCTCCACTAGGTCCTGATGGTCCTCGTCCTCCTGGTCCTTGGGATCCAGGTCCTGATGGTCCTTGTCCTCCTGGTCCATATCCACCAGCGGCTGCTGCAGCTGCTGCTGCTCCACCTGGTCCATATGGTCCTTGCCCTCCTGGTCCTTGTGATCCTGGTCCAGAAGGTCCTTGTCCTCCAGATCCTGATGGTCCTTGTCCACCTGGCCCATATCCACCAGCGGCTGCAGCAGCTGCTGCTGCTCCACCTGGTCCGTATGGCCCTTGAGCTCCTGGTCCTTGAGATCCAGGTCCTGATGGTCCTTGTCCGCCAGATCCTTGAGATCCCGGTCCTGAGGGTCCTCGTCCACCTGGTCCATATCCACCTGCGGCTGCGGCAGCTGCTGCTGCTCCACCTGGTCCATATGGTCCTTGCCCTCCTGGTCCTTGAGATCCTGGCCCAGATGGTCCTTGTCCTCCGGGTCCATATGCACTTGCTGCAGCTGCTGCTGCTCCACCAGGTCCTGATTGTCCTCGTCCTCCTGGTCCTTGTGATCCAGGTCCTGATGGTCCTTGTCTTCCTGGTCCATATCCACCAGCGGCAGCTGCAGCTGCTGCTGCTCCACCTGGTCCATATTGTCCTTGTCCTCCTGGCCCTTGAGATCCTGGTCCAGATGGTCCCTGTCCTCCAGATCCTGATGGTCCTTGTCCACCTGGCCCATATCCACCAGTGGCTGCTGCAGCTGCTGCTGCTCCACCTGGTCCGTATGGTCCTTGACTTCCTAGTCCTTGTGATCCAGGTCCTGATGGTCCTTGTCCACCAGGTCCTTGAGATCCTGGTCCTGTGGGTCCACGTCCACCTGGTCCGTATCCACCTGCGGCTGCTGCAGCTGCTGCTGCTCCACCTGGCCCATATGGCCCTTGTCCTCCTGGTCCTTGAGATCCAGGGCCTGATGGTCCCTGTCCACCTGGTCCATATGGCCCTTGTCCTCCTGGTCCTTGAGATCCAGGTCCTGACGGTCCTTGACCTCCCGGTCCTCGTGATCCTGGCCCTGATGGTCCTTGACCGCCTGGACCATATCCACCAGCGGCTGCTGCAGCGGCTGCTGCTCCACCTGGTCCGTATGGTCCTGCTCCTCCTGGTCCTTGTGATCCTGGTCCAGATGGCCCTTGTCCTCCAGGTCCTGATGGTCCTTGTCCGCCTGAACCATATCCACCTGCGGCTGCTGCAGCTGCTGCTGCTCCACCTGGTCCATATGGTCCTTGTCCTCCCGGTCCTTGAGATCCAGGTCCTGATGGTCCTTGTCCCCCAGGTCCTTGAGATCCAGGTCCTGATGGTCCTTGTCCACCTGGTCCATATCCACCTGCGGCTGCGGCAGCTGCTGCTGCTGCACCTGGTCCATATGGCCCTTGTCCCCCTGGTCCTTGAGATCCAGGTCCTGATGGTCCCTGTCCACCTGGTCCATATGGCCCTTGTCCTCCTGGTCCTTGAGATCCAGGTCCTGATGGTCCTTGACCTCCTGGTCCTTGGGATCCAGGTCCTGATGGTCCTTGTCCGCCTGGACCGTATCCACTAGCGGCTGCTGCAGCGGCGGCTGCTCCTCCAGGGCCGTATGGTCCTGCTCCACCTGGTCCTTGTGATCCTGGTCCTGATGGCCCTTGTCCTCCAGGTCCTGATGGTCCTTGTCCGCTGGGCCCATATCCACCTGCGGCTGCTGCAGCTGCTGCTGCTCCACCTGGTCCATATGGTCCTTGTCCTCCCGGTCCTTGAGATCCAGGTCCTGATGGTCCTTGTCCCCCAGGTCCTTGAGATCCAGGTCCTGATGGTCCTTGTCCACCTGGTCCATATCCACCTGCGGCTGCTGCAGCTGCTGCTGCTGCACCTGGTCCATATGGCCCTTGTCCTCCTGGTCCTTGAGATCCTGGTCCTGATGGTCCCTGTCCACCTGGTCCATATGGCCCTTGTCCTCCTGGTCCTTGAGATCCAGGTCCTGACGGTCCTTGACCTCCTGGTCCTTGGGATCCAGGTCCTGATGGTCCTTGTCCGCCTGGACCGTATCCACTAGCGGCTGCTGCAGCGGCGGCTGCTCCTCCAGGGCCGTATGGTCCTGCTCCACCTGGTCCTTGTGATCCTGGTCCTGATGGCCCTTGTCCTCCAGGTCCTGATGGTCCTTGTCCGCTGGGCCCATATCCACCTGCGGCTGCTGCAGCTGCTGCTGCTCCACCTGGTCCATATGGTCCTTGTCCTCCCGGTCCTTGAGATCCAGGTCCTGATGGTCCTTGTCCCCCAGGTCCTTGAGATCCAGGTCCTGATGGTCCTTGTCCACCTGGTCCATATCCACCTGCGGCTGCTGCAGCTGCTGCTGCTGCACCTGGTCCATATGGCCCTTGTCCTCCTGGTCCTTGAGATCCTGGTCCTGATGGTCCCTGTCCACCTGGTCCATATGGCCCTTGTCCTCCTGGTCCTTGAGATCCAGGTCCTGACGGTCCTTGACCTCCTGGTCCTTGGGATCCAGGTCCTGATGGTCCTTGTCCGCCTGGACCGTATCCACTAGCGGCTGCTGCAGCGGCGGCTGCTCCTCCAGGGCCGTATGGTCCTGCTCCACCTGGTCCTTGTGATCCTGGTCCTGATGGCCCTTGTCCTCCAGGTCCTGATGGTCCTTGTCCGCTGGGCCCATATCCACCTGCGGCTGCTGCAGCTGCTGCTGCTCCACCTGGTCCATATGGTCCTTGTCCTCCCGGTCCTTGAGATCCAGGTCCTGATGGTCCTTGTCCCCCAGGTCCTTGAGATCCAGGTCCTGATGGTCCTTGTCCACCTGGTCCATATCCACCTGCGGCTGCTGCAGCTGCTGCTGCTGCACCTGGTCCATATGGCCCTTGTCCTCCTGGTCCTTGAGATCCTGGTCCTGATGGTCCCTGTCCTCCTGGTCCATATGGCCCTTGTCCTCCTGGTCCTTGAGATCCAGGTCCTGACGGTCCTTGACCTCCTGGTCCTTGGGATCCAGGTCCTGATGGTCCTTGTCCGCCTGGACCGTATCCACTAGCGGCTGCTGCAGCGGCGGCTGCTCCTCCAGGGCCGTATGGTCCTGCTCCACCTGGTCCTTGTGATCCTGGTCCTGCTGGCCCTTGTCCTCCAGGTCCTGATGGTCCTTGTCCGCTGGGCCCATATCCACCTGCGGCTGCTGCAGCTGCTGCTGCTCCACCTGGTCCATATGGTCCTTGTCCTCCCGGTCCTTGAGATCCAGGTCCTGATGGTCCTTGTCCCCCAGGTCCTTGAGATCCAGGTCCTGATGGTCCTTGTCCACCTGGTCCATATCCACCTGCGGCTGCTGCAGCTGCTGCTGCTGCACCTGGTCCATATGGCCCTTGTCCTCCTGGTCCTTGAGATCCTGGTCCTGATGGTCCCTGTCCACCTGGTCCATATGGCCCTTGTCCTCCTGGTCCTTGAGATCCAGGTCCAGACGGTCCTTGACCTCCTGGTCCTTGGGATCCAGGTCCTGATGGTCCTTGTCCGCCTGGACCGTATCCACTAGCGGCTGCTGCAGCGGCGGCTGCTCCTCCAGGGCCGTATGGTCCTGCTCCACCTGGTCCTTGTGATCCTGGTCCTGATGGCCCTTGTCCTCCAGGTCCTGATGGTCCTTGTCCGCTGGGCCCATATCCACCTGCGGCTGCTGCAGCTGCTGCTGCTCCACCTGGTCCATATGGTCCTTGTCCTCCCGGTCCTTGAGATCCAGGTCCTGATGGTCCTTGTGCCCCAGGTCCTTGAGATCCAGGTCCTGATGGTCCTTGTCCACCTGGTCCATATCCACCTGCGGCTGCTGCAGCTGCTGCTGCTGCACCTGGTCCATATGGCCCTTGTCCTCCTGGTCCTTGAGATCCTGGTCCTGATGGTCCCTGTCCACCTGGTCCATATGGCCCTTGTCCTCCTGGTCCTTGAGATCCAGGTCCTGACGGTCCTTGACCTCCTGGTCCTTGGGATCCAGGTCCTGATGGTCCTTGTCCGCCTGGACCGTATCCACTAGCGGCTGCTGCAGCGGCGGCTGCTCCTCCAGGGCCGTATGGTCCTGCTCCACCTGGTCCTTGTGATCCTGGTCCTGATGGCCCTTGTCCTCCAGGTCCTGATGGTCCTTGTCCGCTGGGCCCATATCCACCTGCGGCTGCTGCAGCTGCTGCTGCTCCACCTGGTCCATATGGTCCTTGTCCTCCCGGTCCTTGAGATCCAGGTCCTGATGGTCCTTGTCCCCCAGGTCCTTGAGATCCAGGTCCTGATGGTCCTTGTCCACCTGGTCCATATCCACCTGCGGCTGCTGCAGCTGCTGCTGCTGCACCTGGTCCATATGGCCCTTGTCCTCCTGGTCCTTGAGATCCTGGTCCTGATGGTCCCTGTCCACCTGGTCCATATGGCCCTTGTCCTCCTGGTCCTTGAGATCCAGGTCCTGACGGTCCTTGACCTCCTGGTCCTTGGGATCCAGGTCCTGATGGTCCTTGTCCGCCTGGACCGTATCCACTAGCGGCTGCTGCAGCGGCGGCTGCTCCTCCAGGGCCGTATGGTCCTGCTCCACCTGGTCCTTGTGATCCTGGTCCTGCTGGCCCTTGTCCTCCAGGTCCTGATGGTCCTTGTCCGCTGGGCCCATATCCACCTGCGGCTGCTGCAGCTGCTGCTGCTCCACCTGGTCCATATGGTCCTTGTCCTCCCGGTCCTTGAGATCCAGGTCCTGATGGTCCTTGTCCCCCAGGTCCTTGAGATCCAGGTCCTGATGGTCCTTGTCCACCTGGTCCATATCCACCTGCGGCTGCTGCAGCTGCTGCTGCTGCACCTGGTCCATATGGCCCTTGTCCTCCTGGTCCTTGAGATCCTGGTCCTGATGGTCCCTGTCCACCTGGTCCATATGGCCCTTGTCCTCCTGGTCCTTGAGATCCAGGTCCTGACGGTCCTTGACCTCCTGGTCCTTGGGATCCAGGTCCTGATGGTCCTTGTCCGCCTGGACCGTATCCACTAGCGGCTGCTGCAGCGGCGGCTGCTCCTCCAGGGCCGTATGGTCCTGCTCCACCTGGTCCTTGTGATCCTGGTCCTGATGGCCCTTGTCCTCCAGGTCCTGATGGTCCTTGTCCGCTGGGCCCATATCCACCTGCGGCTGCTGCAGCTGCTGCTGCTCCACCTGGTCCATATGGTCCTTGTCCTCCCGGTCCTTGAGATCCAGGTCCTGATGGTCCTTGTCCCCCAGGTCCTTGAGATCCAGGTCCTGATGGTCCTTGTCCACCTGGTCCATATCCACCTGCGGCTGCTGCAGCTGCTGCTGCTGCACCTGGTCCATATGGCCCTTGTCCTCCTGGTCCTTGAGATCCTGGTCCTGATGGTCCCTGTCCTCCTGGTCCATATGGCCCTTGTCCTCCTGGTCCTTGAGATCCAGGTCCTGACGGTCCTTGACCTCCTGGTCCTTGGGATCCAGGTCCTGATGGTCCTTGTCCGCCTGGACCGTATCCACTAGCGGCTGCTGCAGCGGCGGCTGCTCCTCCAGGGCCGTATGGTCCTGCTCCACCTGGTCCTTGTGATCCTGGTCCTGATGGCCCTTGTCCTCCAGGTCCTGATGGTCCTTGTCCGCTGGGCCCATATCCACCTGCGGCTGCTGCAGCTGCTGCTGCTCCACCTGGTCCATATGGTCCTTGTCCTCCCGGTCCTTGAGATCCAGGTCCTGATGGTCCTTGTCCCCTAGGTCCTTGAGATCCAGGTCCTGATGGTCCTTGTCCACCTGGTCCATATCCACCTGCGGCTGCTGCAGCTGCTGCTGCTGCACCTGGTCCATATGGCCCTTGTCCTCCTGGTCCTTGAGATCCTGGTCCTGATGGTCCCTGTCCTCCTGGTCCATATGGCCCTTGTCCTCCTGGTCCTTGAGATCCAGGTCCTGACGGTCCTTGACCTCCTGGTCCTTGTGATCCAGGCCCTGATGGTCCTTGACCACCTGGACCATATCCAACAGCGGCTGCTGCAGCGGCTGCTGCTCCACCTGGTCCGTATGGTCCTGATCCTCCTGGTCCTTGTGATCCTGGTCCAGAAGGACCTTGTCCTCCAGGTCCTGATGGTCCTTGTCCACCTGGTCCATATCCACTTGCTGCTGCTGCGGCAGCTGCTCCGCCGGGTCCATATGGTCCTGCTCCTCCTGGACCTTGTGATCCTGGTCCTGATGGTCCTTGTCCTCCAGGTCCTTGAGATCCGGGTCCGGATGGTCCTTGTCCACCTGGTCCATATCCACCTGCGGCTGCTGCAGCTGCTGCTGCTCCTCCTGGTCCTTGAGGTCCGGGTCCGGATGGTCCTTGTCCTGCCGGACTTTGTGGTCCTGGCCCATATGCCCCACTTATACTTACAGAACTGTAAGTTCCCTGTGGGCCTTGAGGTGTAGGTCCCGATGGACCTTGAGGTGCTGGTCCTTGCGGTCCAGGACCATATACCCCACTTACACTTACAGAACTAGAAATTCCTTGTGGTCCTTGTGGTGTAGGTCCCGATGGTCCTTGAGGTGCAGGCCCTTGTGGTCCAGGACCATATACCCCACTTACACTTACTGAACTTGAATAACCTCCAGGTCCAGATGGGCCTTGTGAACTTGGACCATATCCTCCGGATGCTGAAGCTGCCGCACTTCCACCAGCTGATGCGTAGGATACTTCATTTGCAGATGCTTGTGCCAACATGTTAATTAAATTTTTTATTTCGTTAACAAACTGGTAGTTTACTGCACCTGTTGTCTGCATAAATGCTGATATCAAAGCATTCTCAATGGCATTCGTTTTCGCAGCTATACTTTGACCTCCCTGCTCTACAGCTGCAATTTCTGCCATAGATGAGGCGAATGCCATATTTAATGCTTGCAGTTTCGATTTCGAACTTTTATTACTTCTTGCCATTTTGTCCATTGCAGATGATAAGGTGTCTCCAATTGTAGACATGTCATCCAACTGTTCAGCTGTGAATGCACCACTTTGCCCAGTTGCCGCTAAGAAGCTTGCCATGAATCTCTCTGCGAGCGCCGTGCTCTCCCATGGACTGGGTGCTTGAGCAGCAGCGAAAACAGCTTGGGTGCAAAGCACCGCCAGAAGCGTAAGAGCTAGACGAGTAGATGAATACATTTCAATTGAGTATTGATCTCGTCTGAATGTCGTTTGCAGAGTTTCGGTCTTCTTTTATACTGCCTTTTCCTTGCCATGTGTCAGCTGTACACACACCACTGACCCAAATTCCCTGTTCTTTGACGCAACTCCACACATGCATTGCTTCAGAAACATTGTTTATTCAGATTTTTCCAGAATAATCTGCATGTTTTGCTCAGTATTTAAATTTCATTTGTGCACAGGGCAGGTGTTATTTTTCTGCGAGTTATATTTCAAATTTTTTTCTTGCATCATTAATTAGGAATCAGTATTATCGAAAAGTATACTGATATTATTTTAATTTTAATTAAAAAAAATTTTTGATCTTTTTTGTAAAAATGTTTTATTTATTTATTTATTTTTTGCTTTACTTTATTAGTAAATTTTTGTGTTGAAAATGTTCCCTTAAACCTATGTCTGAATGTATCAGTTTTACATGAAAATATAATAAAATCGCAGACTGAAAATATTGGAAATACGTTCATTATATTTTCTCTCTTTCACTCTCGCTATTATATATATATATATACAATATACAATGTATGCAATATTCAATGTATAGAATATACAATATATGCAATATACAAGGAATACAATACACAATGTATATTATATGCTATAACAATTATTTGGTATTTAGTACTAGCTATAAAAGTGTTAACTATAAAAGTATTATTTTGTTTATTGGTGCATTTTTTTGATTCCAGATTATTGTAGCTTAACAGATCGTATTACTTTTTTTGTAGCAAATATTCAAGTTCTCAGAATATTTCCGAGAATATAGTGCTTTTAAAATCCACAGGAGATTTTAATTATGGCGTTTAAAATTGAGATATGACGTTTAAAAAACAATAACAGCCATAAAGTAACTTTGATATTTAAAGATCGTGCTTAATTTTTTTTTTCTTACATGCAAGAAAATAACTAAATTAAAAAAATTATGAAATATAATATAGCACACAAATATTACAAAGCATAAAAACACAAACATTTCTTCGAGTTCTATAAATGCATCTGAATATGAGATAAAATAAAAATTGATAGATTACAAAATCATGTAAAAAGTAGAAGGCATAGTAACTAACATCAAAATTAATTTTTAAAATAACTAACTAAGTGAATAAACGAACTAAAGTTTTGATAAATGTCAATGTTAGAATTTCTCGTTTGTTTGTAATATTTATAGTACATTTATTTTATTTTGCAATATATTTATTTATATTATTTATATTATTTACTCTTATCAAAAGGCTAAAGCACATAAAAATTTCTTCTTGTTGGTATGTATACTACTGTGCCGTAAAGTAAAATCAATTATTTTTTTTCAAAAACTCTTTATTTATTCTTCCAAATTTATTTTATCACCTTCATAGTAATTCACCCCCGGACACAATGCAGTTATGCCAACTTTTTTTCCAATCTTCAATGCATGCTAAAAAGTCATCGTCAGGGATGGTCTACAAAGCGCGGGCGATTCACGTTGAATCTCTTCAATCGACTCGAAACGGTGTCCCTGGAGTGGTCTTTTGAGTTTAGGGAGCAGCCAGAAGTCGCATGGTGTGAATACGGTGGTTGTGCAACGATATAGGTGTCATTTTTGGCGAAAAAGTCACGAAGAATCAATGCAGTGTGAACTGGCACATTCAGTGTTTTCGGTACCAATCGAGATTTGACGAGTTTGAGGCCCACAATGAAATTGACCGATCCTTTTGAAACTCCAACATTATCAGCAAGATCTTTAATTGTAAATAGCGGTTTGCAAACACCAAATATTTAATTATTTGGACGTCAGCTTCGTCGGTTGAGGTTGATGGACGACCAGAGGGTTCTTCGTCTTCAAAGCGTTCTCTGCCTACTTTGAACTGTTTATACAGCTTCTAAACATTTCTTTCCGATATAGAAATGCCCACCGAACGCCTTCTGCAACATTCTATACGTTTCCTCAAACAAAATTTCATGCAAGTTCTTTGTTCAATTAATCCAAACATTTCAAAAATCGCCGGAATTAGTTTTAGCGTCTCACAAAGCTAAGCGTAACTCCAACATTAATGAATATTTTGACTTGGAATTTCACACTGGTGTCAAGGACAGTGCCAGCAAGCTAAAAAAGAAAAGAAAATTGAAATTCCATAAGTACTGGGAATTTTAAATAGAAATGGTTTTCGTTTTACTTTTTGGACAGAGTAATGCTCTATATGTCTGTCTAAAATTGTTTCATCAATACACGGAAAAAAAAGTCGGAATGATTTTGGGTCTTTGGATAAAATTTTTCTAATGTTGGTCAATGTGATCATTATGTAATCTTGTAATTAAATGCTTATAATGAATTAAAAAGTATTAATGTAGATTTTTAATGACAAAAACATATCTCCATTTAAGAGCAAAAAAAAAAAAAATATATATATATATTTTTTCGGTATATTGATTGCATGGCATGGAAGTGAATCCTGTTTTCGCTCCACGTGTCGCGTGAGAGATTTTTCTAGAAACTGCGTCTTGGATTAGGTTTGTTTAAAGTGATACATGTGCTACTTGAAATTTCTAAAAACAGGTATTTGCGTTTTTGGAAAGCACAAAGTAAGCAAGTGAACCAAGTGGATGAATAAACAAAACTGTATGAGCTTGAAAGCATTCGTAAACTAGATTGCTTGTCTAGCTGTCCAGAATTTATTTTTTTCCGTCAATGACGTTCGGAGCGAAATTTTTGTAAATACCTTCTTTTAAAAGTGTCAAGTTGGCAAAGTAAAAGCAAACAGGATTTGTTTATTTTCCCATTTTATGTAAACAGATGGTTGGGTTAGAAAAAAATGGGAATTATTCATGATGGCCATCAAGGTAACCAAAATGGCATGAGCTTTCCGCTATACGAAATGAAGAAGCTAGAGGACATTCGATTTTACCACAGATTTTCTTTCCTTTCATTATAGCCGAAATAGAATTAGTTTATAAATAGAGTTAAATATTGAAGAGATAAGTTGGATAAAGTGTGTTTATGATATAGCCTAAAAATTATTTACATCACTTAAATGAGATTGGTTATCGAATAAGTCAGTGAAATTAAAAGGATCGCGATTTAATTATTTTATTGTCGTGCATTGATTGTAATAATTTAAATATTTATAGAGATTTCCTTCCTTTTTTTGTTGTAGAGATCACTAACTAAGAATTAGTTTAATTCAAATATAGTTATTATAAAGGAAAAAGCATTTATGAGATGTTGGATAAAGAAATATTTGTGATATAACTTTTTAAAATTATTCGGAGGCTCTTGAAATGAGATCTTTTATCAAATAAATCATTGAAATTTAAGTGATCGCGATTTAATTATTTTATTTCACATTGATTGTATAATTTAAGTAATTATTCAGATTTAGTTTCTTTTCATTGAAGCGATTACTAACTAAGAATTAGCTTAAATAAAATAGAGTTCTTATAAACAAAAAGCATTGATGTAGATCAGTTGATAAAATGTGTTCATGATATAGCGTGAAAAATTACTTAGGGATTTATCGAATAAATCATTGAAAATAATAAGTGATAGCGATTTAATTATTTTATTGTCACATTGATTGTATTTTTCAGTATTTATCCAGATTTCCTTTCCTTCGTTGTAGCGATTACCAACTAAGAATTAGTTTAATTAAAATAGAGTTCTTATAGATAAAAATATTAATGAGATTAGTTTTATACGGAGCATTTATGATACAGTTGAAAATTATTTACGTCTCTTTTTAGAAATGAGACCTTTTAATGAATAAATCGGTGAAATTAATAAGTGATAGCATTTAATTATTTTATTATTACATTGATTGTGTAGTTCAAGTAGTTATACAGATTTCCTTCTTTTCGTTGTAGCGATTATTAACTAAGAATAGGTTTAATTAAAACGTGGTTCTTATAAATAAAAACATTGATGATATAAGTTGGATAAAAGTGTGCTTATGATATAACATGAAAAATTATTTATGTCTCTTCGAAATGAAATCTTTTATCCAATAAAATCAAGGAAATTAATAAGAGATCACGATTTAATTTGTCGCATTGATTTATGACTTAGTATTTATTCAGATTTCTTTCTTCCCTTTCTGACGTCCGAGCGGTGTGCCTGGGGTTCGGTACCACAGGTTTCGGGGTTTGAGTCCGGCGGTACCCTGGATAGGCCTGGTGGTTCGAATCCACTTTAAACCGTAGATTCCGGTATAAATAGTATCGTAGAGCGTTGTGGGGTTAATGTTACTTGCGTCCGTAGCATATCTCCAAGCTACACTTGCCCCTGGGTAGTGTGCTAAATGAGTAACAGCGGTGTAGCCCTTTTGATTACGGTATCAAGATTAATGTCCTGTATTGCCAGCTGCATTAGTAAAAATATCTTTCTAAATATACTGGCTTGAATTTGACATTTCAGATGTATTCATTTTATTTCCGTGCTGTACATATATTAAAGCATCAGAAGATATGTATAATAAAGGATTGTAAAAGTATTATTACTTTTATAAATGGTGATAAAGTATTATTACTTTTATAAATGGTGATAAAGTATTATTCCTTTTTTAATTTAATTTTTATTTTGTAGAGTATTTTTTTTTTTTTACTTTTGTAAAAAAAAAATGTTTCCTCTTTTTTTTTTTAGCAATATGAAGTATTTTAAAATCCAAACTATTTCGAATAATAATCATTTTAGATATTTCCTCGTACAAAACATTTGTTTTGATGAAATGAGGCTTTATTTTTTTGATTTGTTGTTTATTTCACTCCAAATGAAATGAAATGTTTATTATTTATTACTAATAGTGATTAATTTAAAATTAGTGGAGTTGTTTATATATATATATATACATCTCAATAAGAATTGAAATTATTTTTCTTAATATAAAGCGTTTTCAAATGAGGTCGAAAAATAATAATATTAAAAACTGTAATTAATAAGCAATAAAAAATAATTTCTTTGAATTTAAGATACTTTTTTTTTTAATGTGATAATTTAAAAAAATAGATGTTTATTTTAAATTGCAAAACGATTTCATTTAATTGATATCCAGACGTTATCATGTTCAAAATGTATTTGAAAGTATTTGACTTTTTATATATTTGAAAAATTTCATTTACATCAAAAATTAAAAAATCACCATCAATTTCTGATAGAAATAGAAAAGAATGATAAACAGGAATTTTTAATTTATTTCTTCTATAAATTGAACGCTTAAGTTCCTTAAGTAACTGTTTTAAAATATTTAATGATTTTTCCCTTAATATCTTTCCCGGCTTTTTATCCATTGTTCAATATTTTACTTCTTCCATTGAAGAAATACAGCACATGTTTCGATATTTTGTTTGTTTTTCGGTCATTTTGAGTTACAAGCAACGGTAGCAATTTTATGAATCATTTAACAAATCGTAAAAAAAAAAAAAAATATTACTTACAATGAATATAAAAATGAAAAGAAATTTTCATATTCTTTTAACGAAGCGTAACGCAGTTCAAAAGATGTATTCTATTTTGTCAACAGGTCTATTAAAAAAATCTCAATTTAACAACTTATCCTCTAATTTGCATAGAAAAAATAAGATTAATGAATATGTGTTTTTAATTTTTTTTCTCTTTAAATATATATGTTACAGTTTTACAACAAGTAAAAATTGCTTATTATTTTTTCTTCATAACAAAGGCAACTTTTGTAATATATATTTTTTCATATATATTACAAGTTATATTTTCAAAAGCATCATAGAAGGTAATTTATTGCAGTTTTAAAAGATTATATCTAGAAATATATTTATTACAAAAGTAATAACATTTTTAGTTAAACTAAATATAGCGCTCATTCTGCTGTACATTTTGCTTGAGTAAAGATTTAAAAACAGGGTGGTCAACCCAAATGATCTTGCTGGCCACTTTGTAAATGCATCCAACCCGCGGGCCACATATAAAATTAGACATTCCCCTATTAGTTCACACACACTGACATTTTTTTGAGGAACAATTGAAACACAATGAGTTATTACTTTTGTGTTTATTATTATTCTTGCATGCAAACAGAGATAATATAATAATAATGATGCTAAACGCATATTGTAAAGCAATATATTACACTAAAAGGGAAATATAAAATGTATATAAATATAAACAAAATAAAAAAAAAGGAAATCATTAAAAATATTTATTTTAGTAGTGCGATATTTGTTTCTCCGCTCTTTTCACTTAGATTGGCGCGTAACCGATTCACTTTGGGTTTTCATCGTAATGGGTGTTGCAATCGTGATTGTCACTGGAAAGCTTATCGTACTAGTGATGATCGTTATTAGTGCTTGCATTGTAATTGGTAATAATCGTTATTGATGTTGCATGGTAATTAGTGTTTATAGAGATATGTATATTCCTCTTCTTCTTCATTGGTGCAATAACCTTATCGTGAGGCAAGGCCATCTGCCTTCTGGTAGATTTCAAGACAGGCGAAGTTTTCCTTTTTGCGGATAGGTTATCATCCGACGCCCAACGCTCTACAGTCAAATCAGACCTTTCTGGAGTTAGTACCAAAGGTCTCGGGTTCGAGTCTCGACGGTGCCATAAATGTTTGTAGTGGCTCGAATCCACTTTTATGGAATAGATCCCGATCTAATAGGATCGCAGAGCGTTGTGGGGGTAGTGGTATTCGCATATAGTAGCATAGTAGCATAGCTTGCGCTGCTGTAGCATATCTTAAAGCTACACGTGTCCCCTGAATAGTGCTAAATGAATAACAGCAGTGAGTCCTTGCATTAAAGGCATAAAGATAACTGTCTCTGTATTGACAGCTGCATTACAAAAAAAAAAAAAATCTTAAACCAGAAAAGAATTCACTGAAGATATAAAGTTAATTTCGATCTCGGTGCTGACGGTTTCGGGTTCGAGTCCCGGCTTTGTCATGACCGTAGAGGGTCACAGAGCCCAGTCAGACTTCCTCTCATCCACATCATTCCCTCAAACTGTAAAAGAGCAACTCAGCTCTAGGTACAGTGATGTGGCGTGGTGTAGTAGTAGTTATAGTCATATCAGACCGGGACCTACGGTTTAAAGTGGTTTCCTGAATCGCTGCACATCTACTGCACCGCTGTAACTCGAACTCCAAAACCAGTGGCACCGACCGCCGAGGAATCTAGCATCTAGTATATATAAAAAGTATAGTATAGTATATAGTATAGCATATAGTATATAGTATATAGTATATTCAAAAATAAAAAACTGAATATAAAGTTGTTGTGGAGTTAAAGGCAAAAATACTACACTTACACTTTTCCTACATTGAAATATGATCATTGTATTTTCTGTGACTGAGTTACTTTCAACCATTTTCATTTTCTTTTTTCTTATACAGAAGAAAATTTATAAACACGTTGCATTATTCTTATCTGCATGCAGTTATTTTTCTTCCACTTACTCTAGAATGATTAATTAAATAATAAATAATTGTACATTGTACAAAAATATTTGCGATAATAATTGTCAGAATTAATTTGTCTTTCTCAACTACTACTCATCGCATGAGGCAATGAAATGGTTTTTCCTCATTATAATCTGATTCAGAATCATATTATTATTATGGTGGGCCAAGGCCGCCTGCCTACTGGTAGATTTCAAGACAGTTGATGCTTTTCTTTTTACAGAGAAGGAGTGTCAGCCAACGCTCTACATTCATATAAGATATTCTGGAGCTTGGTACCATAGGTTTCGAGTTCAAATCTTGTGGTGCCATGGATGTTTGTAGTGGTTTGGAATCCACTTTAAAACGTAGATCCCCGTCTAATATGATCGCAGAGGTGAAGGTAGTGTTACTCCGTAGCATATGTTTAAACTACACATTTTCCCTGGGTAGGGCTAAATGAGTAAAGTCGGTGCAGCCCTTGCTTATGGCATAAAGATTAACTTCTCTGTATTGCCAGCTGCATTAGAAAATCTTAAACTATGTATGAATTCGCTGACGTTATAAAGTTAATTTCAGAGCTCGGTTATATATATATATTCAAAAATAAAAAAAATGAGTATAAAAGCTATTGGGGAGCTAAAGACAATAACTTTTACTCTCCTTTTCCTACATTGAAATATGTTCATTATCTTTTCAGTGACTAAGTTACCTTTTAACAATTTTTATTTTTCTTTCTTTCTACACTGAAGAAAATAGGGGCCTGAATGGCCGAGTGGCCAGCGCTCTGGCGCTCGGTACCACAGGTTTCGGGTTCGAGTCCCGGCGGTGCCATGGATGTTTGTAGTGGTTCGAATCCACTTTAAACCGTAGGTCCCGGTCTAACATGATCGTAGAGCGTTGCGCGGGCATGTTACTCCGCGTCCGTATCTTCCAGTTACACGCGCCCCCCCTGGGTAGTGCAAAGTGAGTAACGTCTTGCCTTAAGGCATCCAAGACCAAGCTGTCTATGTGTTTGACAGCTGCATTGGAACAAAAGAAAAAACACTGAAGAAAATTTATATACACGTGTCATTATTCTTATCTACATGCAGTTATTTTTCTTCCACTCACTCTACGATGATTAATTAAACAATAAATAATTGTACATTGTGTAAAAATATTTACGATAATAATTGTGAGAATTAATTCATATTTCTCAACGACTACTCACCACATAAGGCAATGACAGGGTTTTTCTCATCCTAATCTGAATCAGAATCGTGATTTTTGTTAAAATGATTCTATTCCGTAAATCCTTGCACAACTACATGCCGATAAACGTCAAAGTACTTCCTTTTAACTAAATTGCTTGTTATCGATTGAGGTTTCCGTTTTGGTTCTTTTGCTTTATATACAATTTTTTTAACTAGTTGCAGTTCTTAAAATGCTTAGTAAACTTGGACAATTGGTATAAGGATTTTTGTAATTGGTAAGTCCTTTATAATGCATTATTTAGATGACTTTATTATTTTATTATTATATATATATATTCATTGAAAGAAATAACAGAAATTGGTAAAAATAATAATAATATTTTTATAAAAAAAATAGTCATTTAATGTTCTTTTAGATACTAAATTTTATCTTAATTACTTGTAAGATTAATAACGATTTGTAATAGATGATTTAAGAATTTATTAATTCAGATTTAATAATTAAGTAATTTTAATTATGATTTTATTTACTTCTTTTGATATTGCATCAAAAATTTAAGTATATACACTTATTATTATAGCTTGATATTTTGAATTTTCCCCCAAAAAAATTATACCAAATAACTATATATAAATATATAGATGTAAATGCCAATGTTTAAAATTTCATACCAATGTTTTAAATTTTTTAGTCCATTTTATTTATTATTCGTTTTTTTAATATAATATATATTTATAATATAAATACTAATACACTTAAGGTCCTAATTTTGTTTCTCCCTTTAAGTTATTATTACTTAATCTTGTGTTTGACCAAAAAATTACAAATATATTTTCTAATTGGTTCTTTTTTAGTTAAACACAATTAATTAAATTAAAAATTGTTTCAAATTAAATTAATTGATTGAAATATTCTATTTTTTAAACTAATGTGATTTAGTACTTTTTAATGTTGTTTGTTTTAAATATTTTTGTTTGTTTTAATGTTTGTGTTTGTTTTTAATATAAAATTAAATGAGCTTATTTCATTTTACTTTCTAAATATTTTTTTTATTTATAAATAGTTAATCACAATAATTTTTTGTTTACAATTAGACAAGCCATAATTTTTAATCATTATCATTCGCGTTTGAGAATTTCGCATTTTTGAATGATTCTTGAAGTGTTTTTTTTTTTTTTTTTTTTTTTTTTGCTTAACTACCTTAAATTACCACCAAGATAACATAAGGCAATTGGTCGTGTCAGTTGGCTCTTTATACACTTCATTCATTTTATACAATTCATTCTCTTCTCATTTTCCCTGTCATATTACATTCTCCTGTTGATAAAATATAGGACAAATTAATACACGGAAAAAAACAGGCAGTTTCAAAACAGTTTTCAAAAACATTTTCGATTGCTTATGTTGTAAAGATCGTTCAAACTGTAATGATATTTTCTACGTGATAAAATTCGACTTATAAATACTACTGTGTCCAAAAAAGCAAGACCAATTATTTTTTTTTTCAAAACTCTTTATTTACTCTTCCAAATTTATTTCATCGCCTTCAAAGTAATCCCCACTGGACACAATGCACTTATGCCAGCTTTTTTTTTTTTTCCAATCTTCAATGTATGCTAAAAACTCATCGGCAGGGATGTCCTTCAACACGGCGATTCACGTTGAGTCTCTTCAATCGACTCAAAACGGTGTACCCGGAGTTGTACTTGAGTTTAGAAATAGCCAGAAGCCGTACGGTGGTTGTGGAACGATATGGGTTTAATTTATGGCGAAAAAGTTACGAACAATCAATGCAATGTGAGCTGGCGCATTCAGTGTTTTCGGTACCCAACGAGATTTGACGCGTTTGAGGCCCAAAATGGAATTGGCCGCATTTGGATCGTTTCCGCAAACAAAATTGAATGCAAGTTCTTTTTGCTCAATTAATTCAGATATTTCAAAAATCGCCGGAATACGAACGAATATTTTGACTTGAAAATTCACACAGATGTCAATTACAGTGCCAACAACCTAAAAAGAAAAAAAAATGAAATCACATATGCCCGGTAAAATTAAATTGAAAATTGGTTTTACTTTTTGTGCACAGTAGTACAAAAATTGGCTTATAAATACTTTATTAAAATAATGAAAAATCTTATATATTCTAATAAAAAAATATCTACTGCATTATCAAGGATATATAATAAAAAGATCATTTAAAAACATTTAAGCAACAGTTATAAAAAAATATTTAAATGTTGGCTTCCGACAGTTAAAAATTCGAAAACTATGTGTATTATTATAGAAGAATAACTTTTTTAGTTGAAATTAGTCTTTTAATGAAAATCTGCTCTATTAATTTAGTATCTTTCCATCAAAGTTCTTTATTATATTGAATATTATTTTTGTAGAACCAATTTCATTACATAAATTGAAGATCTGAGGTATTGAACATATTGTTCACATAATTGTTGCATTTACTATATTTTGATATTTTCAAAGCGATATAATTCGGCTTATAAATATTTTTATTAAGATAATGAAAAATATATAATATTCTGATAAAAATAAGTATTGAATTATCTAGGATATATAAAAAAAATATAATTTAAAAACATTTAAGCAACAGATATATGCAAATATTTAAATGCTGGCTTACGTCAGTTAAAAATGCAAACAATGTGTTAGTGTACAGGAATAATTTTTTTTAGTTGAAATTACTTATTTTAATGAAATTCTTCCTCATTAATTTAGTATCTTTTTCATCAAAGTTCTTTATTATATTTGAATATTATCTTGTAGAGCCAATTTCATTACATGAATTGAAGATCCGAGGCACTGAATAAATTGTTCCATAATTGTTCTCAACGTGTTTAGATTTTGGCCTTGACCAAGCATGGCCGTAAAGAAGAGAAACGAGCAGGTTGTGTTATATAAGACTCTAAGTGAAACATTGACCTCGAATCTTTTTTGTCTCTCTTTTTTTTTTTTTGCGAATTATTCATTGGTCTTGGGATTTAATATTATTAAACAATATTTTGACGTTTTTTTAAACGGAGATTGTTCACAAACTGGGCTACATGTATACGGAGGAAAATATTTATTTGGTTGTACTAATTTCTTATGAAACAAATGGCAAAACACAACAAAAGTAGTTTATTTTAATTTTATTTTTTTCGTGACAATGAAATTACAATTGTAAATTGATGATTGCAATAGGATTCAAAAATATTCAAATATTTTGAAAACGAACATGTGATAGATCAGGGGGTGGGCGAACCCGCGGCGGCCCGCCTTGAATATTTTTCCGGCCCGTGAGATTTATCATACTTTTACAAAATATATTAATTTTATAATAGCTAAAAAGTAGTGAAAACCAACGTATAAAAAAAATACCTTATGTGTGCATCCATACATTCAAAAATTAACTGTCGAAATGACGAGATAAAAATGAACTTTGATTTTAAAATAATATTTTTGCGAATATAGGACAGATATTGCCTATTTTATTTGGGACTTTACAGTTATGAGATTTCAGCATAATTAAATTATATTCTGCGAACTCATGGAGCTCGCATCTTGGAACATCAAATATAACAGGTTCTATGTTTCACATAGGGTGACCTCATTGACCATCCCTAGATACTCAGAGTTGATTGTGGATTCTCTTAATTCAAGTTGTTAGCGCCTTTGGTTCAACTTACACCTGCGAATCGTGTTTTTTTCCCCTTTAAAAAAGAAATTGACCCAACACAAAACATGCTCAAACATAACGGATGCTCACCTGCAACACCCATTACGATGTGCTAATGCCCAAATTGAGATCGATTTGTTCTAATGCAAGCTGGTAAACACTTGAAAGAGCCTGGAAAACAATTGTCGGGGGCAACTTGGAAGATAAGCCACGGAATAAAACAAACGATTTTTAATGATTTCGTTTTTTTTGTGATTTCTCGTTTATAATTATATATTTTTTTTTATATTTCATTTTTCAGTGTTATATATATCTTTTCTTTGCAAATGTGTATTTAGTATTATTATTATTATGTTACACTTTTTATTATATTTTAATTTTTTTACTCCAAAAAATGTCACAGTGGGTCCAAATCTAATAAGGGGATATATAATTTTATATGCTGCCCGCAGAGTTATGATGCATTTCCGAAGTAGCCCGCAAGATCATTTGGGTTGGCCACCCCTGTGATAGATAGATGCTTAATTTTTGCAGAGGAATTAAGTTTGCGTATTCAAATATCGACCTCAAGCAATTTGAGAAAATTAATTAAACTGTTCAATGATTAGAACTTTTTTTTTAAAACGTTTAATCTCATCAGAACCACATGGATGATTTTGATGCCATGTTTCTTTTTTTATTGAAAATTCTGCGAAATTTCTAACAAGTGTTGTAATAGAAAAAAAGAAAAATGAAAGAGGCATTTTCACCCTTCATGAAACCTCAAAACCTACAGAGAATACTCGTTGCCAACCTAAGATGTAAGATCTTGAGTGATTTTAAAATGAATCTTAAAAGTTGCCAGAATTCTCAAAAATAATAATATATCGGGAAAAGTAAACAAACCAAATTTATATTTACTGTATAAAATCGTTTGATGAATAGATAAAATATATTTCTAGTGTGCAGGTTGACAATCAGATTGTAAATAAGTGTGGTTAGGTTCGGTAATTTGAGCCGCATGTGTGAGAACTCATAATAACTTTACGCATAAAAAACTTTACCCACAAACATTTTAAACTTTCACACACACAAGCACCACACATATACAATTAGACACAAACAATATTTAACACATTGAAAGTAAAAGATAATTATAGCTGATTCGTGGAAGGATACCATTTCGAGCCGAAAAACTAAAAACTCGGCAACTCGCAGGTTTGCGCTAAATATATTTCCTATCGGGATGAGAGACTGTAAACTAAACGTTTATCAACAGAAGCGCATGGTTCCTCCGTACTTCTTCTCGGGTGACAGTCTGGAATACAACTGTCCATTTTCTCTTGCACACAACTTGTCTTGCAAGTGTGCCTTGTCTTGCCAATTTTTCTCTTACCTAGATCTTTCTTTTGCCTAGATCAACTTTTCTCTTGTATATATTTGCTCAATCTGATGAGAATTAAAATGTTATTCTACAAAATGTTTGCTTAATTGTCATAATGAATATTTTAAATTATAAAACTTTTTTTTTTTATATTTGTTAATTTTAATTTATTGCATTATTTTTAGCCCTTTTATTTTAATTTATATTTATGTAAGACATGTTGCATTTTTTTTCTCCTTTAAATGAAGTGTTTCTTTTAAATGGACTAAAGAAGGCTATAAGGTTAGATAACCCTGTTGTAGATAGAAATTTGGCGCATTTATTGGCTGCTACTGGCGAATTTGTATTTTACCGGTACAAAAAGTGCTTCATGTGTGCGATTTTAAACATTTTGTTTTTTTTAATTTTGCCTTATATGAGGCTTATGAAATTTGTTTCTTTTAAATGGACTAAAGAAGGTTATCAGGTTAGATAACCCTATTTTAGATTTGGCGCCTTTGTTGGCGAATTTGTATGCTGAATTGTACAAAAATTGCTTGAAACTAAATTAAGCATAATCTGCGATTTTCTTTTTAAATGAGACTTATGAAATCTGTTTCTTGTAAATGGACTAAAGAAGGCTATAAATTACATAACCCTGTTGTAGATAGAATTTTGGCGCCTTTATTGGCTGCTATTAGCGAATTTGTATGCTGAATGATACAAAAAATTGCTTCAAAGTAATCTGAGATTTTAAACATATTTTTTTTTAATTTCGCCTTAAATGAGACTTATGAAATTTGTTTCTTTTAAATCGGCTACAGTAGAAGGCTATAAGATTAGATAACCCTATTGTAGATAGAAATTTGACGCCTTTATTGGCTGCTATTGGCGAATTTGTATGCTGATTGGTACAAAAATTGCTTCAAAGGAAAGATAAATCTGCGATTTTAAGCATTTTTTTTTTTTTTTTTTTTTTTTAATTTTGCCTTAAATGTGGCTGGTGAAATTTTTCAATTTTTTCCTTCAAATGTGATCAAGAAAGCTATAAAGTTGGGAACATGTAGTTCGAAATTTGGCAAGGTTTATTAATTATGCATATGCGTTAACAGCGATTATTCAAGAATCTATTCTGATATCTTTCATAGTAAGCATTTTTAATGAAAAATCAGTAAAGCATGATTTTTTACTCATTTTATTTAAAATGGCCTTTTCCTCCTGGATTATTTCTTAAAAAGAATCAGTCACTGTTGAGTAATTAATACATGAAACCCTGAGAAATCTGATTTCGTTTTGAAAATTTACTTGATAATAATTTGCTGTTCAGAGATGAATTGATTGATTATATAAGTCTTTTTTCTTACAAATAGGCGAGTCTTCTTATAAAAATACTCCAGAAGGTTATTTTCCCCCCACACCTATTTACAAGAGAAGGTCAAAGATGTTAAAGTAGGAAAAAGGCAAACTCAAACAGAATAAAGACAAATTCAAATTCGATTACTTGCACAAGAAGTCATATTTATTAATTTCGTTCATATGAATGTTGTTGGTTCACATGAAAGTTCATTTGATCTCCCATAATTGTTGTATTTTAATTTCCAACGTAATCATTGGAAATTTTTTTTTTATTTTCTTATTTTTTTTTTTGAGAAATTGTGATATTTAATTAATATAATTTACTTTTCTTGACAACAAAAAAACATTTCTCATCAGTGTGAAAATTCTATAATCTGTACAGTAAGTTTCTGCTTGTAATATTAATTACTTGTTTACAAAATACAGCAAAATATTACGTAAAATAGAATTCATTGCATTTTATGTATTGCAAAAAAAAAAAAAAATATGTGAAAAATATTTACAATTTTTCCTATTCATGCATATTTGTAAATATTGCGAAATTTATAATTATAAGAAAAATATTTTATATTTGCCTGTTAATTATTTATGCTTATCATTTTTAACTGGAATAAGTCATTAATATTAAACATGTATATATATAAAATTTATGTTACAATGTCCATTCGACCACATACACATTAAATCAAAGTGCATTTCATTCTATAGCTCTTAATGTAACAATTATACAATATTTTATAATATGGTCTTTTCACCTGAATATATATATATATATATAGGGTGATTATAATTCAAGTTCTACTTTTAAAATGCTATAAAATATAGAACCAAAAATGCTATAAAAAAAAAAGAACCAAGTTCAAATTTGAACTGAAAATATTTGAAGAAGGGGGAAATGGCGTGGCATCAAAAAGTTCCAAAAAAGTTACACCGATTTTTCCCATCCCATTTGATATGGCCTTGTCGTGGTGGATGAAAATGTCCTTTGATTTAATGTGTATGTGGTCGAATTGACGTTGCAACATAAATAAGCAGGAGGTTTAATCATTTCGTTAAAATATAATAAATTAGCTAATTTTGAAATATGAATTAAAATTCTGCGTTGATGCAACAGATGGCTTATAAAAGCTTAGCGAGATAGCGAAAAGATTAACGATATGTAAACAAATCAGCAATATGAAAAGATCAGCAAGTTAAAATAGATCATGAAATTTACTTATTTCTTACACATTCGAGAGCTCAGCATAAAAGTTCTGTAAATTGTTTAAGGAATTTTAAAAATTAATAAAGGTACAAAGTATTATTAAATAGCGATAACAGGTTTGGTTTGGTTTCTAGCTCTACGATTATCTTGTGCACGCGGTAGGTTAAACAGACCGGGACCTACAGTTTAAAGTGGATTCCGAACCACTACAAACATCCATGGCATCACCGGGACTCAAACCCGAAACCTGTGGTACCGAGGGCCAGACCGCTAGCCACTCGGCCCAACAGGCCCCATATTGTTTATTACGTATATATATAAGTATAATTCCATTCAGAAATTTTTCATTCACTGGAATACACCAGTATATGGTTCTTGGCGCATTTTCTAAAAGCTCGATTGGTTTTTTCTTCACTCTGCGGTCATTATTTGCACACTTTAGACTAATTAGATCGAGACCTAGAGTTTAGCGTGGATTCCAAACAACTAACAAACATCCATGGCCCCATAGGGACTCGAGCACGAAACCTGTGGCACCGAGAACTAGAGCACTAATCACTTGCCCAACAGGCACCCAGCCGTTATTATTAGTTTCTAGTAATTAGAAAATAAATGTATATGTTTAATTACAAAGAAATTTTCATTCTAATATTTATAGATAAACCGAATACATTTTAAAAATAGTAAAACGCACTTTAGTAGAAAAACGCACTTTAAAAAATTATCTAACTTTGAAATGTCACAACTTGAAGGTGACATATTTAGAAATTGCAAAACGGAAAGGGAAAAAAATGTGTCAAAAATTTTTATTTTTATTTTTAACCACTTTTACTCAAACAAACCTCAGATAAAATATTGCATAACTAAAACTGCAGTAAAGCACTTGAAGACATTACCATGCTTTCAACGTAATACTCGTGTAAAAACAATCTTATCTTTAAAAATATTATTTCCGGTTCGAAGGGAATTTCTCGGCGTGATATTGAAAATACCTTTCATATTGCGTAATTATTCTCAATATTACAAGAAACATTTTATTAAATAGGTTTTTCTTAATTAGGATCCATTAAGCCAGGGACCAATCAAGCCAATCCAAATGATCTTGCGGGCCACTTTGGAACTGCATCATAACTCTCCGAGCCGCATTTAAAATTATATATCCCCTATTAGATTTAGACCCACTATGGACATTTTTTTGGAGTGAAAAATTGAAACAGAATGAGTTATTATTTTTGTGTTTACTAATATTCTTACATGTAAGCATAGATAGTATAATAATAACGATATTAAACGCACATTGTAAAGAAATATACAACACTAAAGATGAAGTATAAAAAGCATATAAATATAAACTAAATTAAAAAATGAAGTCATTAAAAAATATTTATTTTACTAGTGCGATATTTGTTTCTCCACTCTTTCACTTAGCTTTTGCAAATCGATCTCAATTTGGATATTTGCACATCGTAATGGGTGTTGCAATCATAATTGTAATTGATGTTTATCGTAATTAGTGATGATCGTAATTGGTGTTGCTCATAATTGGTGATAATCGTTTTTAGTGTTGCATTGTAATTGGTGTTTATAATTTAATTATTCTGCGAACTCATAATTGTAAAAACATAAGTGGTGTTGCAGGTTAGTGTCCGTTATGTTTGAGCGTGTTTTACGTTGGGTCAATTTCATTTTCGAAAAAAAAAAGATTCGCAGGTGTAAGTTGAACCAAAAGAACTAATACTTGAAATAAGAATCTGGTTTGCTTTGCTATCAACAATCAACCGTGCGTATCTAGGGATGGTCATTGCGTCACTGAGGCCACTTAAAGTGAAATATAGAACATATTACATTGAATATAGAACATATTATATTAGAATATGGAACATATTATAGAAAGAATTCTTATTTTTCAGACAAAGAATTTTACTTTTAATTCTTACTTTCGGACAAAGAATATTTACTTTTCGGACAAAGAATACTTACTTTTCAGACAAAGAATATGTACTTTTCGGACTAAATAATCCATTTTTCATTCTAATTTTTCGGACAAAGTAATCTTATTTTTCATTCTTACTTTTCGGACAAATAATTCTTACTTTTACTTACTTAAATAATTCCACTTTTAAATTATCGAAAATAAACTTATTTTACTCACATCAAACGTCGCATTTCACATACGCAAATGTAAATACTGAAAAAGTTGGTGTATCATTTACAATCTGGAATTAATTAAATGCAAATTCATTAATGTATTTTTTTTTTTTTTTTTCGATTTTTAAACAAAACTGAAAAATAGTAAACGACGTAAATTTATGCGAATTCCAAGATAAGCCTTATTTTCCACAAAATGAATATTTATAATATAAAAATGAAAATCCAAATTATGCCTACTTTATTTCATTTACAACTTCTGAAAATTAAATAACAATCATTAAGCACGCACTCCTTTAAGTACTTTTAAAATGTCCTTCTCACTGTAATAAATACCTGTAATGACATGCATTAAAACATAATTTCTTGACGTGTCACCTGTTTCTATTTTTGATTCTTTTTATTATAAAAGGAAATGCTGTCACATCAGACATGTCTGATTCCTTAAATACTACCGAAGTACTTCAGTTATCAATGAAATTGAAATTTTGCATATGCATGAGAAAATTACAGACCTAAAGGAACACTAACTTTTTTTAAAAAGTTTTATGTGACACACCTCTCTTATGATTTGACCTTGGAAATTAATTTTTCTGGATATTTATCACAATTTACTTCAAACTGATTGACGTCACATACAAATTGCAGGTGTGTTGTCTGGTTCTATACATATAGGTTAAATGCTAAGAGAGTTGACGGAAAAGCATATGTTAAAAATTAAAAAATTGTCCGGTTATAAAATAGCTATTCCTGTCCATACCTAAAAAGATAAAAAAAAAGATATGTCCTTAAAAAGATATGTCCTTGGCAGAGTTTTTTTTTCTTTTGATCAAGAAAAAAAAAAGATTCAGAGTTATCAAGGTTAATGTTTATGCAAAGTTTTGAAAAATTCTTAGGGTAAAGTGTATTCATATTATATTTACCATCTTATTTGAAATGTCTGAATTAATTGGGCAAAGAATTTGCATTCAATTTTGTTTACGGATAACGTATAGAATGTTGCAGAAGGTATTCGGTGAAAATTCCTATATCGGAAAGAAATAATTAGAAGTGGTATAAATAGTTCAAAGAAGGAAGAGAACGCTTTGAAGACGAAGAGCCCTATGGTAGACCATCCACCTCAACTGACGAAGCTCACGTCCAGAACATTAAAGATTTGGGGCTTGCAAACCGTCGATTTACAATTAGAGACCTTGCTGATGATGTTGGAATTTCAAAATTCCATTCTGAAAGATGTTTTGGGCCTCAAACGCGTCAAATCTCAATCGGTACCGAAAACACTGAATGCACCAGCTCACACCGCATTGATTCTTCGTGACTTTTTCGCCAAAAATGAAAACCCATATTGTTTCACAACCTCCGTATTCGCACCGTAGGACTTCTGGCTATTCCCAACCACTTCGGGTACAGTCGATTGAAGAGATTCTTCGTGAATCGCCGCGCGCTTTGAAGGCCATCCCTGCCGATGATTTTTTAGCATGCATTGAGGATTGGAAAAAGTTGGCATAAGCGCATTGTGTCCGGAAGGGATTACTTTGAAGGCGATGAAATAAATTTGAAGAATAAATAAAGAGTTTTTGAAAATAAAAAGTCTTACTTTTCGAGCACATTAGTATCATATTTACCATCTTTTCTTCAAATATAACAATAAATTTTTATTTCTAACTACAAAAAGTAATAAATTGTGTTATACCAAGTAATTAATATTATTATAAAGCGCCCAAATTAGTTCTATTTAATATACAATTCTAAAGCAATACAATTAAAAAGCAATGAAACTTGTACAACTTGTACTTAGCTTACAAATTTCATTTTCATTATATTCCTTTGGTATTATACTATATTAAATATGCATGTGATATGTAAATAGAACTAAATTGGGCGTTTAATCAATTAATTTAGACGTTTTTATTATTTTCTTTATTGTAATTTTCTTTTCTTCTTTCACAATCACTTGATTTCATGTTGAAATTCAAATTTATTAAATATAGGCTTCCTTTATAGATAAAAAAAACAGTTACGAAATCTGTAACAACGCATTTTTATAAGTATTTACATGAAACTTGGTTTGTTGAATCAATATTTGTTTAGATCACTTTCGCAATATCGTAACTGAATTTCATTTACAAAATTCAACTGCAAAATCCAACGTCAAACTATTCATATCTTAAGTAAGCTTATGCAATTTCAATTTTAAAAATCATTCATTTTAACCAGTTTTTTTTTTTTTTTTTTTTAATTTAAAAGTAAAATTTTTTAAAACTTTTATTCCAAAGCATATAATAACCTGAAATATCATCGTTTCTTCGAAAATCATATAATCGCTTGTGTTTATATTAAAACTAAACAAAAATTATGAACAGTATACTTAGTTTATCATTAATATTTTAACCAATTTTAATAATTGTCTTATAATACCTTTACTCAATAATTAATTACTCTTTAAGCTTTTTGAATAGGTTAGAGCATATAAATCGGCTTTTTTGACTATTATAATATTTTTGATTCCAGACTATCATTAAACATATGATTTTCGTAACATATGTTGTGAAAAATGTCAATATTGACAAAATCGAAATTCACGAAGATCCTAGAGAAATGTTTTTAGAATATTATGCAATTTTAATGTAAAAATACAATCTTAATGTTAATGTATTATGCAATCTTATTATTAATGTAGCAATGCAATATGTATCTTTAATGATAGTATATTATGCAATCTTAATGTATCTCATTGTTAATGTAGCAAAGCAAACTTAATGTATCTTAATGTTAATGTAGCAATGCAATCTTAATGTATTTTAATGTTAATGTAGCAATGTAATCTTAATGTATCTTAATATTAATGTATCACATTGTTAATGTAGCAAAGCAAACTTAATGTATCTAAATGTTAATGTAACAATGCAATCTTAATGTATTTTAATGTTAATGTAGCAATGTAATCTTAATGTATCTTAATATTAATGTATTATGCAGTCTTAATAATAATATAGCAATTCAATCTTAATGTAGCATTGCAATCTTAATTTATCTTATCTTAATTTATCGTATCTTAATATTATTGTAGCAATACAATCTTAATTTATCTTATCTTAATTTATCGTATCTTAATATTATTGTAGCAATACAATCTTAATGTATCTTAATGTTAATGTATTCTGCAATCTTAATATTAATATATTATAAAATCTTAATATTAATATATTATAAAACCTTAATATTAATATATTATAAAATCTTAATATTAATATATTATAAAATCTTAATGTAGCAATGCAGTTTTAATGTATTTTAATGTTAATGTAGCATTGCAATCTTAATACATCTTAATGTTAATATAGTAATGCAATCTTAATTTATCTTAATATTAATGTATTATGTAAACATAATGCAATTACTTTGTAGTAAAGCATTAAACATAGCTATTAAGCATTAATACATCTAAGCATTGATTAAGCATTAAGCATTGATTTAACATCTCTTTGCAGTTTTGGCTAAACATAATAAAATATAAGGCATAAAAGTGGCTCCATCAAAAGCATAATTTCTAAAAGAAATATGAAGCATCGTAAAACAAATAATATCAATTATATCTAAGATTTCTTGAAAGTTTTGATTTGGGTTGAATTCACAAACATTCATGAATAATTATAAGTGCTTTTTGGTAAGTTTTCAATCACGAAAAACCTCCTGGCTACGAATCGCATGGAAACAAGATTACAAAAATACGAAGAATCTCATATATGACGTAATCCAACTCACCTCCAGGCGAGACCTTGAATCTTATTGGCTGAAAAAAGGGTGGTGGCAGTTACGCTTCTGGAATTTTTCGACGATAAAATCGAGCTTTTACAACCACGCGGCAGTAAATTTCGAAGTTTCTTTTATTCTAAACCATATGTTATTCATTTCAACGTTTAATAAACAACTTCCATTTTGAATGTTTTCCAAATAAATATAAATTTATATTAAAAAGCTTTAAAATTGAAATTTTGGGAATGAGTTCTTTAAAAAAAAAAAATTAAGGAGATTCCTCAAGGTCATTGCGAAAACATTTTTATTGAACTTTTGAAATAAAGCATAATTTTAGGTGAAAAAAATTAATTTCATTATATATGATTACAAATAAATATTTCATGCATTGAATAGATCAGGGGTAGCCAACCCAAAAGATCTTGCGGGCCACTTTGGAAATGCAACCTAACTCCGCGGGCCGCATATAAAATTATATATCCCCCTACTAGATTTAGATCCACTACAGACAATTTTTTGGAGTGAAAAATCGAAACATATTGAGTTATTATTTTTGTGTTCACTGTTATTCTTACACGTGAACATAGATAATATAATAATAATTTTAATAAAAGCGCTTTGTAAAGAAATATATAACACTAAAAATGAAATATAAAAAATTTATAAATATAAATGAAAAAAAAAGGAAATATAATTTAATTATTCTGCGAATTTATAATTGTAAACTCATCAATAAAACAGGCAATATCAGTCATACATTGGCAAGAATATTATTTTAAATTCAAAGTTTTCAATCACGAAAAACCTCTTGGCTACGAATCGCATGGAAACAAGATTACAAAAATACGAAGAAGATTTACATAGATATACAAAAATACGAAGATATTTTTTATCTCAATTGTTAATTTTTTCTCATAATTCAGACAATTAATGTTTGAATATATGGAGGCATACACAATGTATTTTTTAATACATTGATTTTTACTACTTTGACCATTATGAAATTTGTAAAAGTGGGATAAATCTGATAGATTTGTAAAGTGTGATAATTTGTAAAAATGGTATAATCTCACGGGCCGGAAAAATATTCAAGGCGGGCCGCGGTTGGCCACCCCTGGAATAGATAATTGTAATTCCTTAATTTATTTGTTTGTGTAACAGCCGATGTTTTATAAAAAGAATTCTACCCTTATCAATTAAAAATAAACAGCTAAAATGTTTCCTAAGTAAATTTATTTTTACAATTCTAGTTGGTATAGTTTCAAATGCTTGATTTTTGAAAAACTGTACTTATCAAACAGTTTTTGTGTTACACATTTTGATGATAGTTAATAAATGTCTAAGTTTATTTTTTTAATGTGTAAGATATCTTTTTGTCAACTCTTTAAACAAATCCTTTTTTTTCAATTAGAAGACTTTAATGTTTAATATATGCAAGACTTCAAAAATTGGTATAAATATTACCCATTTGATCTTTTATTGGTTATAAATAAATTTAAGATGCAATAATAAATTTTTAAAAGTGTTTTTGAAAAATTTCAAATTTGACAAGTCACAATTTTTAAAACGTGTTTTTATTAAAGTATCGACCAACATTTTATATTTTTAACATTAATTAATTTAATTTTCAACATTATTTATTAGCTCTGTTAAATATCATTCAAATATTTTATAATTGTTTAATATTATTATTTGTAGTTGATTTTAATCCATTTTGAATATACATATTATTTCTAAGTTATGCTATTAATTATCATCTTAGTGATAGTTCATTGTGATTTACCTCAGTGGTTTTTTTTTTATTGCATTTGTCAAAATTATCCATATTTTATTATTACTCTTACTATTACTATTACTCTACATTATTACTCCTTATGTTAAATATCATTCAATTATTTTATAATAGTTTAGTATCATTATTTGTAATTAATTTTAATTCATTTTGAATATTATTATTTCTAAGTGATGCTATAAATTATCATTTTAGTGATACATCATTGTGATTTATCACAATTGCCAAAATTATACAAAAATTAACCCTCTCTTATTATTAATCTCACTATTATTATTACTCTACATTATTATTTATTCTGTTAAATATTATTCAATTATTTTATAAGAGTTTAGAATCATTATTTGCAGTTGCTTAATCCATTTTCAATATGCATTGATTATTTCTAAATGCTGCTATAAATTATCATCTTAATTATATATCATTGTGATTTATAGCCGGGTTTTTCTTATCACGGTAACCAAAATTATTCAAAAAAACCCTCTCTTATTATTACTCTCACTATTACTATCAATCTACATTATTACTCCTTGTGTTAAATGTCATTCAATTATTTTATAATAATTTAGTATCATTATTTTTAGTTATTTTTAATCCATTTTGAATATACATATTACTTCTGCTATAAATTATATTCTTAGTGATATATCATTGTGATTTATTACAGTGTGTTTTTTATCTCAATTGTCATAATTACACAAAAATTAACCCTCTCTTATGCGAATTCCTCAAGACAGACTATAATTTTACAGTGAATTAATATTGGAGTTTTATTTTTTCAATTAAGAATTAAAGATCTTTAAATATGGCAATTAATGACAAAATTACCTGATAAATAGGAAGATGAGTTTTCGAATTCAGGAGCTAAGTTCGAAACTTTCGTGTATATGCTGGGGATAGACACGATAAATTCATAGGCTAAGATTACATTTCCGTGTGTCTTACGTATACATTTACAAATACGTTTTCAAAAAGTCTTGTTCCAAAAGTGTTCAGGCTATATCGGATCATAACCTTTTTTATATTTATTTTCAATATTTGCCATTAAATAGACATTTAAATTATTTTATCTATTCAATTTATTTGATGAACTTGTCATAACTGTCAATTCCTTTGAACAAACCGTACCTTAAAGACATGTCACTAATCCCCCTGGTGCTGGAAAACCTACATCAGCTGTAAAGACCCCGTCGCAGGTGACTGGTCCATGGCTAAGGATAATATGCAGCTTCACTTTAGCGAGGAACCATGAGGGCTGAAGAATGACTAAACCTCAAGACAACGCTCTACGATCCTATTAGACCGGGACCTACGGTTTAAAGTGGATTCTGAACCACTACAAACATCCTTGACACCACCGGGACTCGAACCTTGTGGCACCGAGCACCAAAGCGCTAAACACTCGGCCATTCAGGCCCGCTTTAAAGACATTCTTGTATCAAATAGGGATATTTAACTTACAACATGTATTTTAAAAACAAGCACTTAATGTTGAGTAATTGCTATTCGAATAAGTAACAAAAACATAGAACTTCTTCTGTCAGTCCTACCAGAAAACGTATTCTATGTTAAAAATATAGACAAGTCTACCTTTCAAATTGGAAAATCCATAAAATTTAAAATACTTCCAGTGAAAATACATGAAAGCTGTTGCTATGATACTTACAATGCTAAATAATTTTAGAAACTAAACTGTCAAGAACTTGTCAATTTCTTTGAACAAATCGTACCTTAAAGACATTCTTGTATCAATTAGAAATATTTGACTTACAACATATACTTATGTTAAAAGAAGCACTTAAACGTTGATGAAATAGCTATTCGAATAGGTAACATAAACATGGTGCTTCTTCTGTCAGGTCCTACCAGAAAACATATTCTATGTTAAAATATAGTCAAGTCTTCCTTTGAATTGGACAAATCCATAAAACTTAAAATACTTCCAGTGAAAATATATTCAAGTTGTTGCTAAGATACTTACAATGCTAAATAATTCAAAAACTTAAGTTTATCAGGAAATTTAAGCATCATCCTATTTTAAAATGTAAATTGCACTTAAAAAAATAATTAATGCAAGTTACCATGCATAAAAAATGCAAACGAATAATAATAGAAAAGGCTAACATATTCTTAATATATAACTCTTCAATGTCAATTGCATGATTAAGTAAATAGAGTAAAAAATTCGATGTTACAACTAAATGATAAGATTTTCGAGTTTATTATCTTTTAAGTGTTGGAAGTCAAGAGTTTATGCAAGGTTATTGTGACCCATACTGAGTAGGTTTTTATCAATCATCTGCAAGATGAACTGTTTCTGTATGCCCTGGATAAGGTCTCTAAGAAACATAGTCAATATAGTTTCCAGCATAAAAAGCTTTTTACAAATGCACTTGACATGTGTTCCGTTCAATGTCAAATATAGCAACATCAATGATTGACTAACCTATTTCAACTATTTGGGATTTTTGTGACAAAAAAAGTGAAAAATGTAAGGAAGGTCGTTTTGAAGTATTTATTGTTGATTTTTGATAAAAATCCAGTTATTTATACCCATTTTTTTAATAAAAATAAAGCTTTTGATCTTTGGTTTTTAAAGAAAATTTCATTTTATTCCAAATAATAAGTAGAAATAGTCAATATAGTTAATACATAGAAACAATAGTCAATGTAGTTCATACATAGAAACATAGTCAATATAGTTTCAAGCAAAAAAGCGGTACAAATGCACTTGACATGTGTTTCGTTCAATGTCAAATATAGCAACATCAATGATTGACTAACCCATTTACACTATTTGGGATCTTTGTGACAAAAATTTAAGGAAGGTCGTTTTTTAGTATTTGTTGTTGAGTTTTTGATAAAAATCTAGTTATTTATACCCATTTTTTTAATCAAAATAAAGCTTTTGATCTTTGGTTCTAAAAATTTAATTTGTTTCAAATAATCTACTACTGTGCCCAAAAAGTAAGACCAATTTTTTTTTTTTTTTTCAAAAACTCTTTATTTATTCTTCCAAATTTATTTCATCGCCTTCAAAATAATCCCCAGACACAATGCACTTATGCCAACTTTTTTTTTCCCAATCCTCAATGCATGCTAAAAAGTCATCGGCAGGGATGGCCTTCGTAGCGCGCGGCGATTCATGTTGAATCTCTTCATTCGACTCAAAACGTGTTCTCGGAGTGGTCTTTTGAGTTTAGAGAAGTCGCAAACTGTGAATACGATGGTTGTGAAAAGATATGGGTTTCATTTTTTGGCGAGAAAGTCACGAAAATCAATGTAGTCTGGGCTGGTGCAATTAATGTTTCCGGTACCAATCGAGATTTGACGCGTTTGAGGCCCAAAATAGGATTAACCGATTCTTTAGAAATTCCAACATCATCAGAAAGGTCTCTAATTGTAAGTCGAAGGTTTGCAAGCACCAAAACTTTTAATTTTTTGGACGTGAGCTTTCATTTTTGTCGGTTGAGGTGGATGATCAACCAGAGCTGATCAACGATGATCAACCAGAGCTGATCAACGATGATCAACGCGTTCTCTGCCTTCTTTGAGCTGTTTATACCAATTCTAAACATTTCTTTCCGATATAGGAATTCTCACCGAATGCCTTCTGCAATATTCTATACGTTTTTCTCCTTGCTCAATTAATTCAGACATTTCAAAATTCGTCGGAATCAGTTTTTAGCGATTCCCAAAGCCAAGCGTAACTCAAACACTAATGCATATTCTGACGTCAAATTTCCCACAGATGTCAAGGACAGTGCCAGCTACCTAAAAAAAAGAAAAAAAAATGAAATTCCATAAGCCCCTGAAATATTGAATTGAAAATTGATCTTACTTTTGGACACAGTAGTATAAGCAGAAATAGTCAATATAGTTTATACATAGAAACGTAGTCAATATAGTTTCCAGCATAAAAAGCGGTACAAATGCACTTGACATATGTTCCCGTTCAATGTCAAATTAGCAACATCAATGATTGACTAACCTATTTCAACTATTTGGAATCTTTGTGACAAAAAGTGAGAAAATTTAAGGAAGGTCGTTTTGTTGTATTCGTTATTGATTTTTGATAAAAATTAAGTTATTTTTATCCATTTTTTATAGAATAAAAATAAAGATCTTTGATCTTTTGGTTTAAAAATAATTTTGTTTCAAATATCCAATAAAAAGAAAGATTTTATAGTAAAGACAGCAAAATAAAATTCAAGAGTTTTGAATTGATTTTGCATTAAATTTTTTTTAAATTTGCAATTTGATCTTAAACCATGAATTGGGGCCTGATGCGATGATGAGTAGCTACTGCTTGGCGCTCGGAACCACAGGTTTTTTCGAGTTAGAGATCCGGTGGTGCTATGGATGTTTGTAGTGGTTCGAATCCACTTTAAACCATAGGTCCCGATCTCATATGGGGGTAGTGTTGCTTGTGTCCATAGCAATCTTCAAACTAGTAGTTTAAAAATATAATTCATTCTTTTTATTCTAGTTTTATACATAAGTTTATTACAATTACCAACGCTTTTTTTAACTAGTGTGTAAAAAGAAGTATTAGAAAAGAATTGTATTATATTGTCTCTCATATTTTTTCCTTACATTTAAAATATTTTCTGCTTTTTTAAACGAGTTGCTTTTATTATAACATGCTTAACTATTATACTGAAATTTTTATCAATGTTTCTCTTTAAATCTCTTGTTCTGCATGTTAATATTCAGGAAGATGCTCTTCACAACAGAATAGTCTTCAATAGACTACGCTAATAACTTTTAAAAAATAAGACCGATATTCCAAAATGCAAGTCATTAGCTTGTCATAAATTTCGAGTTGTCACATGAATTACTTTGTCGAGTGTGTCTCTTTCCCGCCACCACACACTGCCCTGCCTCGTGACGTTTTCATCTCAAAAGAAACCCCAAATCTTATCTACCATCTTCGCTTCTATGGCGTAATTACATGTATTCCAGAAAGACTAGAAGAGCACAGTTCAAAAATCAAACGCTATAGGACACTCTCCATAATCTTTACAGCCCTTTAGGATAGAAACGAAGGTGCCCTAGGTGAAGATTTCATCATTCAGAAAAGTTATCTGCCCCATCTAGACTCTTGTCCAGGATTTTGAACTGGACAGAGGAGGAAAAGGTGTTATGATTCCATTCTTCTATTATGTTTGGGTGTTTGTGTTTTTTCGGGCTTGCGTCATCGTCGGAAGACGTTTTTATTTATCTGTTATTGGAACCTACATAGATTAGGAAAACGAATAAATTGCTGGATTTCGTTCTCCAACTACATCAAACTGTTCAGTGCTATTTCGGCAAATAGTGCTTCCTCAAGGCAGGGAAGAGTTGAACCATCGGTTTTCTTACTTGAGTATTCTTTTTTTTCATTTGGTGGTGCCCTTGAATTTTCAACATGAGTATTGTAATGAACGAGACCAGATGTAAGTTGCTCTTTTTCCCTAACTTTTTTTATTCAATTCCTTCTATTACCTAACACCCTCCCTATATATATATCTTGTTCAAATTTTCAATCTTTCATAAAGTACTTTTTATTCATCCACTCAAGTTCAAATACATTCTTTTTTTTAACTTGTAGTGGATGACACTGATATTATTACAGATTTTTCAAATATTAATTCAGTAATTAAATTTAATTAATTAATTTTAGTTGGGTTTTTTTTTTACAGTTGCTTGTATCTACCAATAGAGGGCACCAGATAAACTTAAAAATGAAAGAAAATTATTTACAAAGGACTTTCTGCAATACAGTGAAAAAAAAATAGGAATTGACTTAAATTTTTTTTTTTATATTACTTGTTCATTTTATTTTTAAATTAATGGTGATAAATCGATGGGTTTTATTCGTAATTTGAAACTCAAACGAGACATAAAAATCTGCTTTCTTTATTCTTATAGAACAAAAAAGATTTATTTATCACAACTTATGGAAAATATAAAAGTAAATCAATCATGATGATAAATTTAGACGTATTGCATTCCGCGCGGTATTATTAATATGTTGTTGTTCTAATGCAGCTGGCAATTCAGAACAGTTAATCTTTATGCTATAAGTAAGGGCTGCGCCTTTGTTATTCATTTAGCACTACCAATGGGGCAAAAATACAGATGTGATTAACATTACCCCCGCAAAGCTCTTCAATCCTATTAAACCCGGACCTGCAGTTTAGAGTGGATTCCGAACCACTATAAACATCCATGGCACAGCCGGGATTAGAACTCGAAATGATGAATTTAAATGAAATTCAATGAAAATTGAAATGAAATTCAATGAAAAATTCAGCGATGAGCACATAAATTTACTTATTCATGTTTTAGGGATGATGTAACAATTAACAGCAATTTCAATAATAAGATTAATTTGGACGTATTGAGTATTGGATGTATTGCGTGCCGTACAATATTATTATATTATTGTTTGGATTTCAAATTATTATTAGCTTAGGTTTTGTGTTTAACTAAAAGGTCATTAATCCTGAACAATATTTTGACTACCACAAAATAATTTTTTTTCAATGAAAATTTCAGTAATGTTCACATAAATGTACATTTTCATGCTTCAGGGATGATGTAGCAATTAACAATTTCAATAATAAGATTAACTTCAGATGTATAGCGAGTCGTACAGTATTATTATATTATTGTTTGGATTTCAAATTATTATTAGCTTAGGTTTTGTGTTTAACTAAAAGGTCATTAATCCTGAACAATATTTGGACTACCACAAAATAATTTTTTTCAATGAAAATTTCAGTAATGTTCACATAAATGTACATTTTCATTCTTCAGGGATGATGTAGCAATTAACAATTTCAATAATAAGATTAACTTCAGATGTATAGCGAGTCGTAAGTGTTATTATATTATTGTTTGATTTCATATTATTATTAACTTAGGTTTTGTGTATAACTAAAAGTTTATTAATCCTGAATTTTTAAACTACTATAAAATAATTTTTTTTTTTCAATGAAAAAAATTCAGCAATGGTCACATAAATTTATATTTTCATGTTTGAGGCAGGATGTAACAATTAACAACAATTTCAATATAAGGTAGTAATAAGATTAATAAATAGTTTGAGAATATCCTCGAAAATGTATTTGTTTTTTATTTTATCCCCCTTTGTATTTTGAAGAGTTATACTATGACATTTTTTAATTTAAAAGGAAAGAAGACTTATTTAGAAAAGCAAACTTTCGAAAACTACATATTTGATTAAAAAAATTACTAATAATTTATTTTTTTTCAAATATTATTTTAATCAGATAATTAAGACATGCTTGTAAAAAAAAATTAGATTTTCCATTCATATTTTTTCTTAAAGTAATTTAATTCTCCAATTATTTTATGAATTAGTTAAAATAACTTTTTTAAATTTAAAGAAATATTACAAAAATAGATACTTGTGATTGACAGTATAATAAATTTTAAAAAAGGGTTGTAAAACCAAAAAAAAAAAAAAAAAATTAGAAATTGTTCATAACTAAGTTCATAATAAATTATTAAATATATTCTGTTTTATATTAAAATGGTAGATTTCATATTTTTTTAATGAAAAATTGCTGATATTTAATAAAATTCTTTATATTAATATAGAGACATAACAATAGCATATCATTTCTACAATTATATTTGAATATTAGTTATAATTTTCGAACAATCTAAACTAATTAAAATTTTAGATTACAATTAAATTTTATGCACCATCTATTTATTTAAGCATTTAATTTCCTTCTATTAAAACGAACTCATGAACAAGTGTCTAATGAATAACAAGTATCTAAGTGTCTACAAGTATCTAATGTCATGAACAAGTGTCTTTCTAATGAAAATTTCATTCTATTAAAACGAACTCGTGTACAATTGTCTAATGAAAATGAAAAATTTACATTTCATATTTTTAATGAATAATTGCTGATATTTAATAAAACTCTTTACATTAAAACAAAGATACAACAATAACATATAGTTTCTTCAATTATATTTGAAAATTAGTTATAATTTTCGAGCAATCTAAATTAACTAATATTTTTTATTTCAATTAATTTTATGCACCTTCTATTTATTTAAACAGTTAATTTCCTTCTAATAAAACGAACTCGTTAACAAGTGTCTAACGAAAATTTCCTTCCAATAAAACGAACTCGTTAACAAGTGTCTAATTAAAATTTCTTTTAATAAAAAACGAACTCGTAAACAAATGTCTAATCAAAATTTGCTTCTAATAAAACGAACTCGTGAACCCGTGTCCAATTAAAATTTTCTTCGAATAAAACGAACTCGTGAAGAAGTGTCTACTGAAAATTTCCTTCTAATAAAACGAGCTCATTAACAAGTGTCTAATAAAAACTTCTTTTTTAATAAAAACTTCTTTTTAATAAAAACTTCTTTTTAATAAAAAGAACTCGTTAACAGTCTAATGAAAATTTCCTCCGATAAAACGAGCTCGTTAACAAGTGTCTAATGAAAATTTCCTTCTAATAAAACGAGCTCGTTAACAAGTGTCTAATGAAAATTTCCTTCTAATAAAACGAACTAGTGAACAAGTGTTTAATGAAAATGAACATTTTCTTTAAATTTCATTTTTCACATTTCCTTTTTTTGTTTAACGAAAATGAACATGAAAATTTTCATTAGACACTTGTTAACGAGTTCGTTTTATTGAAAGAAATTCTAATAAAAAACAAGTGTCTAATGAACAAGTTAACAAGTGTATAATGAAAATTCCTCTAATAAAACGAACTCGTGAACAAGTGTCTAATGAAAATTTCTTGCTAATAAAAAAGAAACTCGTTAACAATAATGAAAATTTCTCTAATAAAAGCGAATTCGTTAACAAATGTCTAATGAAAATTTCAAATAAAACGAACTCGTGAACAAATGACTAATGAAGGTCAAATTAAGGGGTACGACCATAAATTTATAACTGCAAACTACAACCACTTTTTCTGAGTCTTATCTGCTTTCATGCTCCGTGAAGCATTTCATTCACAGTTTCGAATTCAATCACGGCATATCTTCTCGGAAAGCTGATTTTATCCTTTTATTTAACGATAAATCGCCCTTCACTTATTCTGTGATGAAGTATTAAAAAGAAATATCAGATCAATTGAAATTTATTATAATCAAAACATTCGAGATCTCTGTCATTCTCCTTCAGAAATTTTTTTTTTTTTTTTTTTTTTTTATGCTCAATGTTTTTTTTTTTTTGTTTTGTTTTTCTTTTCTCCTAAGTGCTCCTGTCAGCAAGTTGTTATCTTTTAGGTAATCAGTTACGGTAGAGTCAAATGAAAACTCTTTTTTTCTTTTGACTTTTTTTGTTTTTTATTTATTAAATCCAAGTTTGTTTTTTGGTTTTAATAAATCACCGTAGTGTTTTAGTTTGTGTTTGTTGTTTTGATAAATCACCGTAGTGTTTTAGTTTGTGTTTGTTGTTTTGATAAATCACCGTAATGTTTTTATCACGCCACTGTGTTTTTTGCATTCCTTCATAGTAAGTCAAATAATGAATAATCATCGTTATTGTTTTGTAGGTATTTAATTTAATTTAGTTCTTGTCTGATCTCTTTTAAAATTAATTTTTAAATTTTAGACAAATAAAAGATTAGACAAATTAGATTAAATTTAGTTAAAATTATGTTAAGTTCTTCTATGAAACTATTCTTTTTTTTTTTTTTAAGTTTTAAAATTCTATAGTTCTTCTATAAAGCTATTCTTTTGCATTGTAATAAGTTAAGACTGGTATTGACAAATGTATAATCTGAAAATAAAATTAATTTTTAATTTTTAATGCTTGTTAAATTAATTCGAATTTTTATAGTTTTCTTTTTTAACCTTTAAATAAGTTTTAAAAATTTTTGCTTATTTTACTAGTTCTCAAATATCATTTCAAATTGTATAATGTTAATATTAACATTAAACATTAAATAGTTCTATAAATAATTTATGTCTTAAAATTTAATAAAATAAAAGCAATTACAAATGAAAATGATATAAGTTGTTTTAATATTATAAGGATGACTAAGATTTTTGTACAATAAGTTACTAATTTCATTTCATATTCTATGAAAAATTCTGATTAATTTTATTAATATATAAATTTGAATTGACGATTTATTGTTTCACTAGTTATCATATTAAAGTTAGTTATTTCTTATTCTTTTGAAGTCAAATGAAATAAAAGTTTTGATATTTGACAAAATTTTCACCAATTTTTTTTCCAGTATGAAATGCATTTTTTCTGAAATGAAATTATGTAAAAAATATATATGTATGTGAAAAAAAGGTTTGTCTTTAATACTGATTCTCTCTGGTGGTTTTAGCGATAACCATAGTTAACGCGGTAAAACTTAGTTATTACAAATATATTTCACTATGAGTAATATAGTTAAAGTAATTTAAGTTAATAATAAGTTGGTTAATATAGTTAAAGTTCACTATATCGTTATACGATAAAGCGTTTTGTAGAATGTTAAAATAGAGTTAACATTTATTTCAATATTTTTAAGATTTGAGAGCAATCTTCGGGGTAATTTTTTTAATCTATGCTACGAAAATATTTGTTTAGAAAAAAAAGGTTCAGTTTTAACTTTCCGAAATCAGTTTTAACCCATTTGAAATCAATTCGAAAAAAAAAAAAAAGCATATTTCAGGTTTTTTTGAAAATACAGCAACTAACCTTAACCTTCACTGGCCTTGTGTAGTTTCTCTTGAAGTATTGCTATCCGTTAATGAATTGTCACCATACAATTTCGATTTAAAAACATTATCGAATCATGATTTTCTTTTGAATTTCTTTTGCAAGTTTTTAAGAGTACTTGTTGGTTATTTTATATCTTTGTCGAATTTAATCGGGTATTTTATATATAATTGTCCAATAAAATAGGTCACATGTGTTTTGTATAAAACATTCATTATTTATGTCCATTTCATAATCGATGAATGTTCGAAAAATATTTGAACGTAAATACAATGCCAACAACTAATTAAGAACAATTTAAAAATCAAATGGTGTTTAATTTATTAAAGTAAATAAATTAAATTGTATAAAAAATAATTTATAAAAATATATTTGGATATTTAAAAATATATAATTTCATTTTACTAACTTTTGCTAAGATATTTTTTTTTTTCATTTTGTAAACATCAGAATACTTCTACATAACATAATAAATTAATTGAAAGTAACGATTGTAATTATTAGTTATTTTAATAAATACGAAATTTGAACTCTAACTTTTTGGCAATGTTAAATATCTTCAAAACATTAAATTGACAACCTCAAAACATTACATTACTTTATTATTATTACATTATTTATTTTTATTATTTATTTATATTATTTATTTATTTTTATTTGAATTATTTATTTTATTAAATATAAATATTTTTTTTTTTTTTTTTTATTTGGGAGTTTTTAAAAATGAATGCATTCATTTTTCAAAAATGTTGTTGACGTTTTTAAAAATGAGTTTCTTTTTTTACTTTGTGAGTTCTAAAATTTTTAAATATTTTTTTTGTTATGAATGATTTAGTGATTTGCATTTGCAAAAAATGAATGCATTCATTTTTAAAAATGTAGTTGACGTTTTTAAAAATGAATACACTCGTTTTTAAAAGTGAGTTGTGAGTTTTTAAAAATTTGTAAATCTTTTTTTTTTTTTTTAATGAATTAGTCATTTTTTGTTCTAAATATTAAGCATAATATTAAAAAGTAGATAAATATCATCACAATCTTTTAAAAACGACAAAGATTTTAAAAATTGCATTTTTAAATCTTCAGGGAACGTCAGACGGGAGCGCAAGATGTCTGAAGTCAGAAATCAAGCAATCATGGACGTTGTCAAAAACTGCATCAGCAAAAAGGTGAGTCAAATGGAAATTCAATTTTAAAAAAAAATTATTATTAATTAGACAAAAACTGAACAAATATTTTCATAAAATTCTTTTATATAAACTCTTTATTTATTAATTTTTATTTAAATTATATATTTTATTTTATTAAATATATTTTTATATATATTATATTATAAATATATATATTTGAATATATATTTTTATTATTTGGACGTTTTTTAAAAATGAAATCAAAAAAATTTTAATTATTTTTGTGTACACTTTTATTAAAAAAAGATAAATAAAGCTTCCAATTATAATTTAAAAGTGATGTTTTATTTTACAAATCTTTTCATTTTAATTTATACATAAATTAATAAAGTCTTATTCAGTAAATCAATTTGCAATATATATTTTAATATTTTATTATTTTGGTTAATTTGTTTAGTACATTAACAAGCTATTCAATTCTATGGGTTAAAGAATATTTTCAACATGATTATAATACATTTACTTCAAGTTTATTCTATGAAAATGTTTCATTTCCTTATTCCTTGAATAATTTTAAATTATTCAATTATCCAAATTAATTCAACTAAAAATATTTAATAAATGTTAGTCGAAAATTATATAATTATAATTATCATATTATAATTATTACAATTTTTTATTTAAAAAAAATACTTACGTGGACAAATTTCTCAACCTCCTCAGAGATATTTGGCTTGAGTTAGCTGAAAGTCGAAATTATCATTCTATATGCGTTTTACTTATATAATATTAAAATAAAGCCGAAAGTATATAGATAATCTTGAATAAAATCGTATCATTGAATAAAAATTCACCTTTTAAATTACATTTAGATATTTACCCATCTATATGTCTTACATTCAAATTTATCTTTTAAATTACATTGTGGTAAAACTAGAACTACACAAATAATTCTGATAATTACTAATTACTAAGTATATTACTTTCTACTAATTACTAGGTATATTGATTTTAGCATTTTGTGTACTACTACTGAAAAATTTAGCTACTTACTTGCTATGAATTAGTCTATTACTATCTAATTACTAAGTATATTGCTTCAATATTTGGTTAGCATTTTGTTATATTATCATATTGTTTATTGTTTATTTTTAAATAGAACCTGTCTCTCGGTCAAAAAAATTACACCTAATACTTCTTAAGATCATTTCTTTAAAACATATATTGCTGTGTATAATTTTTAATAATTAACGTTTAGTTCCTTTAATTTATTAAATATAATATAGAATAATTATTCTGTCTTATTTTTTTTCAGAATAATGACATTCCATTTTTATGTTGCCGACTTTTCAGACGTGTTATATAAATGCCGTTATTGGAAAAACAAGCTACCTAGAGTAGAACCTTACTACGGTAAGAAAATAATTCATAGCTATATTATTTTCATTTTTACAAGAAACGTTTCAGTTTAGAAATGATCCAAACAAATACATATAAAAAAAAATTATTTGTCAATAACAGGTTATTTTTTTTTTTTAAAATATATTTTTTTTTCAAAGAAAACGTATTTATTATTTTTATTGATAAAAATAGAAACTAAGATTTAATAAAAATACCTTTTTTATATGGTTATCAAAGTTTTCTCATTTTTGCCTTTTTTTTTTTTTTTTTTTTTTTTTTTTGCAATATTTATTAAAATTATCGTAAACATTAAAGTACCCCAAACTTAAAAACTAATTAAATAGAATATATATATTTTATTTATTATATATAACTCAAAAAGCAAAAATTCTTGGACTACCTGAATAGCGATATGATTAAAATTATTTTTAGCAAATTAATTTTGATTTTATTATATGGACATGGTAATTTCTTATTCATATTGACATATTTTTTTTCAAAATTTTCTCATATATATTCATATTCTATTGACATTCATTTAATTATTCAAATTTTCACTCTTACATAATTATGTAATATTCTATTGACATATTTTTTCAACATAAATTATATTGCAATTTAACATAAATTAAGTTCATGGCTTACTATAATATTCATTACTAATTATTCTTCATTCATTCTAACTATTCTTTTTACTAATATTCATTACTTACTATTAATATATATGTAATTATTATTCTATTGACATATTTTATTCAACATAAATTAATTTCATGCATAAATTAAGTTCATACTATAACATTCATTACTAATTATTCTTCATTCATTCTATTACTATTCATTACTTACTTCTATATGAATATTCTATTGACATATTTTATTCTTACTTCAAATTATATTGACATATTTTTACATAAATTATTCATGCAATTCTTATTCTATTGATTATAATTATTCTTATGTTTTAACTATTAATATATATGCAAATTAATTTTAACATGAAGCAAATTAATTTAATGACTATAATATTATCAATAGAAATTAAAATAAAATTTGTCTTATCAAATAATTTTGTTATTCCAGCCGTGAAATGTAATTCTGATCCAATGCTATTGAGTCTGTTAGTATCACTGGGAATACGCTTTGATTGTGCTAGCAAAGTAAGTTATCTTTCTTTTTTTATAAAAATTTTTTAAAATAGAAATAAAATAAAATTTTTAATAAAAAAAATCAAAAAAATAGTTGATTGTATAAATATAACTTGATTAAAGTAAATTAAAACCAAAATATAAAAAGTAAACAAATATGATGCCGTATCTTTATATATTCGTTTGCAGGTAAGATTTAACATAAATATAATTTTAAAGATGGCATTTTTTTGCTTTTTATTAATGCAGACGGCAATAAAGACAAAAATCTTTAATCCACTCAAAAGGGCTGCATATTAAAAATATTAATAATGAACCAGGAGACAATTATGAAGATTCTTATCAAACAAAATACATTTTCTGCTGAGTTTTTTGGAAATCGTATTTTAAAATACCTTAAGATTAGTAAGACTCATTATTAATAAAAACATATATTATTATTAATGGAAGACTCATTATTTTTATTACTCAAAGTATTTATCATTATTAAACCACAATAAAAAACATTATTATTTAGACTCATTAAATTATACTCATTATTTATTAAAGATCATTATAATTAACCACACATTATTTTGTGTTCAAAAAAAATAAAAAGCTCATTATTAATTATACTGATTTTTTTAAAAAACTCATTTTTTAAGATTCACTTATTATTAAGATTTCCTGAATATTTTCGTGCCAAAATTAATAAAAGACCTTTGCGGTTCCATGGATTTTTCTGATGGCATTAGACACATTATTTTGTGTTCATTATTAAAACCGTAGCTGTTTATTAATGATCGTACTCATTTTAATAAGACTCATTTTTTTCAAAGTACTCATTATTAATTAGACTCAGTATTCTGTGCTCAAAATTAATAAAAGACTCATTAGAACTTTGACTTCATTATAATTATTAAGACTCATTATTAATGAAATTCATTGGTTTTTGCCAACAGGGTGAGATAGACGCCGCCCTGGCTGCGGGAGCTGAACCGTCCGACATCATCATCTACGCTCATCCTTTCAAGTCGAACACATTCCTTCGCTACGCAGCCTCTTCGGTCAACGTGGACCTCATGACCTTTGACTGCGAACAGGAGCTCGTCAAGATCAAGAGGGTTTTTCCACAAGCAAGGTGAGACGCAAGCGAAAAAGTGGAAGCAACTCCTGCTTTCCTGCCTTTCGTTTCTTCCGAACTCCCAATTTATTAACCTAGAACACGGGGTGGCGAAACCCAAACGGTCTTGCGGACCACTTTGAAATGCATCCTATCTCCACGGGCCGCAAAATTATACATCCCCACATTAGATTTAGGTCCCCTATAGACATTTTTTGAAATGAACAATTGAAACATGATGAGTCATTATTCTTGTGTTTACTATTATTCATACATGTAAAAATAGATAATATAATAACAATGATACTAAAAACGCATTGTAAAGATATATATAGTACTAAAATAAAATGAAATATAAAAGAATATATAAATATAAACAAAATAAAAAAGTAAATCATTTAAAAAATATTTATTTTACTAGTGCGATATGTGTTTTCTCCACTCTTTCACTTAGCTTTTTGCAAATCGATCTTAGTTTGAGTATTTGCACAACGTAATGGATGTTGCAGGCCTAGCGTCCGTTATATTTGAGCTTGTTTTGTTTTTCGTTAATTTCATTTTAGAAAAATAGTGATTCGCATAGAATAAGTTGAGAACCAGAATATAGTTGAACAACATCACCTAATAGTCTGATTTGCTCTGCTATCAACACTCAACTCTGCGTATCTAGGGATGGTCACTGCGTCACTGAGGCCACTTAAAGTGAAGCATAGAACCTGTTATATTAGATGTTCGAAGATGCTCGCATAGCAAAATATTAACAGAATATAATTTAATCATTTCGACAGTTAATTTTTGAATATATGGATACACATAATTTATAATGTATTTTTAATACAATGGTTTTCACTACTTTTGTCCATTATAAAATAAATATATTTTTAAGAAATGTGATAAATCTCACGGGCCGAAAATATTCAAAAAGGCCGGACCACGGTTTGGCCGCCCCTGATCTAAAACAATGGATGTTAATGCATTTGATTTTAATTATGTTTCATAATATCTTATATAAATTCTTTGCATCTCTTCTAAAATATTTAATGATTGGTAAAGAACATATAAATAATATTCATAGAAATATAATTTTTCTATATTGATATATTTTGTAAACATTAAACTATATTTTTTATTTTAGGTTGGTGATCCGTATCAGCATTCCCAATGTTTTCAGCTGCGTTCCCTCTGAGCAACAAATTCAGTTTGCACCCTGAAACAAGCACAGAAGCTTCTTGTTTTGGCGCAAAATCTGGATTTGAATGTTGTGGGTGTAAGGTACGCTGAATTCAGTCATACAACAACGTTACGTATTACGTTAATTACAACGTTAGAATAGTACATAGTAACGTTATAGTACTAGTATATGGTATATAGTATAGCACTAGTATGTAGTAAACGTTATAGTACTAGTATATAATAACCTTATAGTACATTTAATTTACGTACTGATTTTTAATTTACGTACCCTACGTACCAATCTTAGTTTCTTGATCCATTTTTGAACAGCAATATCAATAGCCGATTACTAAGAAAATAAATGCACAGAACTTTTCGAATAATAATATATTTTTAAGATTTATAACAGACCCTTAGTATTAACACTTTTTCCCTAATTATGGATTTTGAAGAGATATCTTAAAAACAATGATGTATGTAAAACTAATAAATATTTTACAAATATATTTTCTTATTGTTTTATAACAAAAAAGTTTCAAAATAAATTTTTGTGTTTAATTTTAACATTTATTTATCAAATTCTAATGTGTCATTAATGTAAAATAACCGCTGAATTTTTTTAAAAATGTTAAAATTTTACATAAATATATAAATAAATACGTAAAATAAAAATAGTAAAATAAAAATATATATAATATAAATTCTTACATTTAAAAATAATAAAATAAAAATATGTAAAAGAAAAATATTTAAAATAAAAAATATGTAAATATGTTAAAATTATGTAACTAATCATTGTTTTTGCAAAAAAAAAAAAGTTCATAATTCCTTTTTTAGTATTATAAAGAATCAAATTAAATGCATAATTGTTATAAAATTAAAAGTAAAATTGAATTCATATCAAATAATAAATGAACTAAAATTTACATTTTGAATAAAAATTCAATTACTTTATTTTGAAATCTGTAATACTTAAATTAAATAACATTATAATGTCTATTTAATTTATGTTTACTAATATATTTCTAAATGTGCTCCACAAACATTAATTGACTAATGAACTATTATGCATTATTTTTAATACAAATAATAATTTTAAAAATGAATTATTTTATTTTTTTTTTTGTTTAGTTTCCATGTAGGCAGTCTTGCGAGCAACCCTTCGCTTACGCTAAAGCTATTGGCATGGCAAAAGACCTTTTGACATGGCAGAAGATTTGGGATACCACTTCACCCTTTTAGATATTGAGGTGGATTCCCTGGATCTACTGGATCCACAGATATTTTCGACAAGGTACAAATAAACTATTTTTGTATTTCAGTATTTGATCCCTGTGGAACCTATAATTAATGTTAAAAAATATTATACAAATATGTTTATATTAATGATGTTATGAGAAATATCAGCATCTTTTCCATGAGATTTTTTTACTGAAATACTAATGTAATTAAAATTTTAAAAAAATACACTTAAAATTTTTTTAAATTTGTATTGTTTAATTTTACTTCTTATGTAATGTATCATATTACATAAACAACTTTATTAATCTTAATTTATATACAAATTAATAAAATTTTTTATAAAATAAAGAATATACCTTTTTTTTTTTTTTTCCTTTACGTTGTTAACCTTTTTTCTATTATTTTACTTAATATATTATAGCAAAATGTAAACTTTCTTTAATTGCTTTTGTTTAATTATTACTTCTTTTATGCCTTTAAATTGTTTAAAAGCTATAACTTATGCTGCCATCTATCAACGACTTTTAAATTTATTTTAACAAGCATTTGTGTTACTATTTGTGGATGATTTGTTATTCTATTTTCGTAAGCATTTGTGCTGCCATCTATCGCTGTCTTTTAAATTTATTTTAACAAGCATTTGTGTTGTTATCCTTGAATGATTTATTATTCTTTTTCGTATGCGATTATGCTGCCCTCTATCGAGTATTTTTTTAATTTTAAAATTCATTTCAATCTTTTGAGATCATTTCATTTCACATCATAGCACTTAATACTAAAATGTGGAAAATAATTTCATTTAAATACTTAAACTACTAGTAAAAAGCGATAATAAAAATTTTATTGGTATGCTGATCATTTTTTTTTTTTTTTTTTTTTAGTTTACTTAAATTGAAATATAAATATTCCAATCGATCCTGTTATAAAAATTGTTCGGTTCCACAGGTATCGTTTCAAATCCCGGCTTTGCCCATGGGTGCTGTAGTGGTTCGGAATCCACTTTGCCGTATCGGTTTCAAGCGCTGCGGGGGCATTGTTACTCCGCGTCCGTGGCTTAAAATCATTGTTTAATGCAAAGTTTAAATCAACGCAGCCCTTGTGGCGAAAGATCACGGTCTATTTGCCAGCTGATTAGAATTTAAAAAAAAATCATGTTATTTGTTTTCAAATGATTTTAAATGAAATAATTGTTGATTCCTCCCAGATTTAATTTAACGTTATTTGATTTTTAAAATTTAAAAGTTTGAAAATTGTTATTCTGTATTAGAAAAAAAAAGTTATACTCTAAAATAAAGTTTTTCTATCTTTTTTTATTTATTTTTAAACATTCCTAAACAGTTACAAAATAAATAATTTGAAGATTTAAATAAACTATAAAACTATTATAAATGTTTCAAAAATTCAGATAAAGTATTTTTTTTTTTTTTTTTAGATTTCAAAAATAAAAAGCTAGATATATTTTTATTAAAATGACGCATTATTTTATCATTAAATTAAATTTGGTGGAGGTTTGTTTCTGCAAAATTGTTAAAAGAAACGTTTATTTTTAGATGTGCTATTACATCAATGAAGCCTTAGACGACCATTTTCCAGAAGGATGTGGGGTTCGTCTCATAGCAGAACCTGGTTGCTATGTAGCCTGCTCTGCTTACACCCTGTGCACCAAAGTAATCGGAAAGAAACTGTCTACAGATATGGATTTAGATGATGGAGGTAAATATGGCTGCCTTTAAATTTAATCTGTTGTCGCTTGCTAGCGACTAGTTATATCAAGTGGTGGTACTTACGTATTAACCTTGGCTACAGATTTGGCGTTTTTTATGTGGCACCAATATAACAGCTACAGATTTGCTGATTTTTGAAGCCATTTTTTAGTGCTACGAAAATGCGTATTTGGGATTTGCCAGAAACAGAACAAGATGCAATTTTATTTTTCGGGAGCGAAATATTTTTCCAAACAAACGAAAATGTCCCAATTCCCAAGACATGAAACTTTATTTTGGTAAACGTAAGTTTTGGAAATGCAATTTCAGTCAGTGTGCTTATCATGTGGGACTTAGAAAAGACAACTGGTTTGAGGGAAGCAGAATTCCATTTAAAACCGCCAAATCTGTAGCTGCGGTTGGCGTTCAAAAGATAACTGCGTGCGCGTGCGAACAACAAGATTGCTCTTTATTGGCGCAACTATAGCCAAGGTAACGTTAATACGTAAGTACCCAGGTGGTTTTGTGGTGTAGGCATCTGGTGGATGGAAACGCTCAATTCTCTCTTTATATTAAATTTATTTATAATAACAATACTTTGCGTACAGTACTTGAGACTATGCCGTACTGTGTACGTTATGTTGCTGTGTACCGTTACGTACAGTACTGTGCCTCTTCTACAATATCAATTCTATTTTTTGCTTAAAAACCGTAAACACATCACATTCACCACATGCGTACGTGACGGATGTATATGTATATATGATGACATCCTGACCTTGTTTTTCCCTTCAATCGCTCGTACTTACCAGTTCACACAGTACTCGTCATAGTGGCGACCTCTCGTGACAATCTAATCATAGTTAAACCTTACAAATCTAAATTGAAATAGAAGAAAATTCAATTTTAATTTATATTTTAGGTACTTACGTATTAACGATACCTTGGCGACAGTTTTTAAGTGTCGCCAATCTAACAGCTGCAGATTTGGCGATTTTTAAATATATTTTATTATTTGGAACAAAAATTTTTTTAAAAGCGTTTTGATTTTAAATGAAGTGTTTTATATATTTTATTATTTGGAACAAAAATGGCGCCACTTAAAAACCGCCAAATCTGTAGCTGCGGTTGGCGCGTGTGCTCTTTATTGGCGCAACTGTCGCCAAGGTATCGTTGATACGTAAGTACCATATTTTAAAATCGAAAACATGATACAAACAATTTAAAAGTAAATGCTAGATTTTTAAATGGAATTGAAATCAATGCATTTGTTATCTTTATAATAAAGATATATAGAAAATATGACCATTGATTATTCGAATTTTATAAATATCATAATATATTTTACATTTGTAAATTGTGTTGTTGAAAATATAAATTAAAATTTGCAATTACAATTCAGAAAATAATTTTAAAAATTTAATATAATTATTTTCCTAAGCCATTTGACCAATATAATATTTGCGTAATAAATAAATAAAATAATTTATTTTGTATAAATTAGTTTATAACGTTTTAATTAAATTTATTGCCTTAAATTATTAACAGTAAAATTTATTGTTTTAATATATTAATTGTAAATTTATTGTTTTAATATCGGACCAAGGGGGCCTGATGGCCGAACGGCTAGCGCTCTGGCGTTCGGTACCACAGGTATCGGGTTCGAATCCCGGCTTTGCCATGGGTGTTTGTAGTGGTTCGGAATCCACTTTTAAGCCGTAGGTCCCGCTCCTAATAGGATCGTAGAGCGCTGCGGGGCATTGTTGCTCCGCGTCCGTGGCTTACCATCAAGTTACACGCGCCCCTGGGTAATGCAAAGTGAGTAACATCGGTGCAGCCCTTATGACGAAAGATCACGGTCTATTTGCCAGCTACATTAGAAGAAAAAAAAAATATTCAAGCAAAAATATTATCATGGAATAAATATAGTGCGAAGTACTATGCTCTAAAATATATAAATTAAATGTCTTTTTTTTTTTATTAAATAAAAAAAAAAAATTGTATTATAAAATGAATATACATATGAAGGATAAATATGATATATATGCCATTATGAATATTGATGAATATTAAGAAATATATTAATATTCTTAATATAAATATGTTAATATTGATAAATATTAACGTTATATATGTATTTTTTTTTTTTTTTGCATAGAAATCTACAAGCAACAATGCTTTTATTATTTAAATGACGGAGCTTACGGGTCATTTGGCTACGGTTTTGAAAAATATGGATACCGTATTAGACCTTTATTGGTAAGTTGCTCATATTTCAATAGTAAGAATATTAATATTTCAATTTGAACAATTTCAATATTAACTGTTTCCCGCATTATTCTTTTATTCCTTTTTTAATGCATATATTTTTAAAATTTAAAAGAAAAACGATATTGTGTAAGAATATGAAAATTGTATTAATATTATTTTTATTCAGTTAATATGAATAAATTTTATTGCATAAAATGATACCATCGGTCTTTTATGTATCCATTTTACAGCTATATATTTTTTTTTTTTTTTTAAATTCTGAATGAATTCAAATTGTAAATGACAATTAAACCCAAATGATAAATTTATCCTGTATATTTATTAATAATTTAAAAATTTGATTTACTTTATTTAAAATGTGTAACAAATTAATTAAATAAAATTATAATATCGAAACAATGAAGTTTTGGTTATAAATTATCAGTATTACTACCATTATTTCAATGTAAAGTACATAGACATTTCGTTATAACTTTTAATAGCAATTCTAAATTTTCTAATCTTGCTGTAAATCTTGTTTGTAATTTTCACTTTTCCGTAGTTTTTCTCACACAGGAGAAATAATATTTTTATTTTAAAATTTATTTTTAAAAGCGGAAATAGACTTTTTCACTTCAAATCTTGTAGGACAAGTTTCCATGTACTAAAAACAGAAATAAGTTTAACCCTGACAATAATTATATTCTTGCATTTGTTATTTAAATAAAACACACTGTCATGGTCTAGGAATAAAACACATAGCACTAGTGGACTGTGTAAATAAATTAATAGTTTAAAAAAACTAAAAAAACACGCTTTCAGAGTTAATCAATCTAAAAAGTAAAAAATAATTGTTAACATAAGAATAAAATGACTGACGAGAAATTGAATGTCACTGTTCTAAAAGTGTGGGGTGCTCGATATCAATCGTTATAATTTTTCACTAGTTTCATTCCGAAATGCAGAGTTAGTTTAAAAATGTTATACAAAGCACCCCACGCTTTTGGAACAGTGACATTCATTTTCTCGTCAGTCATTTTATTCTTATTTTTTACTTTTTTAGTTGAACAATTATTTTTTACTATTTTAGTTTGATTCACTCTAAAAGCGTGTTTTTTTAGTTTTTTTCAAACTATAATTTAAGAGAATTTTAAGATAAAAGTAAAATAAAACAAAAGGAATTAAGATTAAACAAAATAATTATACAAAATAAGTAGGGTTTGATCAGTTGACTTATTCGCCAGTAGATGGCGCCATCAGTCCCAAAATCGAGCCCCAAAGAGTCAGCTACATACATACAAACATACAGGTGAAACTAATAAAAGCGTATTAAAAATACGTTCTCTTTATTCCAAAACCAAACTCACATTGGCGTTACATTCTTTCTCTCTTTCCAGCCAGCTCACCCACGCATCCACACAGACAGGATGTTTACATTATCGGGATGTTTACATTATTGGGATCGGGCGTTGACTTCCTCCATGCACGGGAAATATTTATCCCTGAGGCCACACACGCCATATCACAATTCTGTTAATAGTAAGCTGTCAGCAGGACCGGTATTTCCTATAGGCTAACTACGCTTCATCCTAGGGCCTCAAGATCTAGAGAGGCCTACATTCAAATTGTTAGCAAAATTAGAATTACACTATTCTAAAAACAGTAAACACTGAATCGAAAATAAGGAGAAATTCTACACATATGACTCATAAACAAACATAAAAATGCATTTGTTAAGATCAACGCGTTCGCCTCATTGGGTCTGTTCGTTTGTATAGACTAGATTGCACCATAAGCTCATACGTTCACTGATTGCTATGGCAAATATTGACGTGACACATATGCTACTGAGCTTTGGCTTGTTCTTGCAAAAATGCAGATTAAAGATTGGTGTAGATTGGAACAGACAAACGAACAGACCTATTAATATTCCAACGTTGAAATTAAACGTCCAAATTCGTATTACTGTGATAATATGAAATACGTGTTAATGTTATTAGAAAAGATTCTTGTTTTAGGATTGCTTACACGATCATTTGATCATGCTAATCTAATATTTCGTTTTAAATGTATACTTGGATTGAATCAGTTCTTAAATAAAATAACTATTAACATAAAATTTAATATGATATACAATCTGATATTTTCTTTTTTTGTGATCTGGATTTTGTTTGAATAAAGTTCCATTTTTGGTTTAGTTTAAAACTTAAAATTCATAATAATTCACACTTAAACTTTAAATGCGAATTATTATGAAATAAATTTATCTGAATTGAATTTGTTTTAGTCTTCAATGTATTGAATATATTTAATTTAATTTGATAGAAAATATGATAATTTTTATTGCATATTTATTTTCGTCGTCAAAAGATTTTTATTATTTGAATTTTGTTTCTTTGTAAATGTTGTGTGTCATATTTGATGAGTTATTTTTACAAGTACTATATAGGGTGCTCATAATAAATGTCCAAATAAGTGTTCTCGACCTTTTTTTTTTTATTTATTATCCGTGAAACATTTTTTACAAAGATTAGTACCCATCACAACATGTTTCATTTAACATATTGATATACACTCAAGAGCCAAAACATTATGACCACCTGTCAATAACGAGTTGGCCCATCTTTGGCGTGCAACACAGCTTCAACCCTCCTTGGCATGGATTAATACCACCACTTAATACCAGTTAAATACCACTCCCACCTGATCACGTGCCTTCCACGTCATCTAGGCGAATTCATTGAAAAATGTAGGGGTGGTCATAATGTTTTGGCTCTTGAGTGTATATCACAGTAATGGTGTTTTTATTATCTCTCATGTAATTTACAAATTTAAAAATGGGAGGTGAAAGGGCCTCATAAGTGGAATAGCCTAGGGCCTCTTTTCCTCTAAATCCGGCCCTGGCTGTCAGCTAACCATCCAACGGCGTATTTAGCATTTTATTCAATAAATTATATTATATTAACAAAATAATAAATGCCTTTTTTTTTTTTTTTTTTTAATGTACGTTTAATCGCTTTTTCAGAGCAAATCTCAGCAGACCAGTAGACCCATCTTGAGAAGCAAGCTGTGGGGTGCCACCTGTTGCAGTTCTGACTACATAGTGGAAGACTGCCTCCTGCCTGAGATGGAGGTGGGGAGTACATCGTCTTCGACAACATGGGTGCCTACACCAGATCTCTAACCACCGGCTTCAACGGTTTTCCCATGCCCATGACACACTACGTGTTTCCTCCTCAACCTATGTAAGTACTGAATTCGAAGCAGGGGTTTTGCAAATAAATTCAAGGTTGGATAAGTTAATTAAGATTGGCTGGTTATGTAGGTTGGATAAGGTTAGTTTTTATTGGATTAACCTATTTAAAAGCCCTTCATAACTTTTTCAAATAATATGTATGTTAAATATTCTTGTTAAGAGATATAATTATTTATATATTTAATAGCTCATATATTAATTTTTTAAAAAGTTGTTAATTATCATTAATTATATTAATTAATTTTAATTAATATTAATTTACTAGTTAATATTATTAATTAATTAACATTAATTATATTAATTAATATTAATTTATTATATTAAGTTTTAAGTCAATTCCTACTTTTTTTTTCACTATATTCCACAAAAAGTCCTTTGCAAATAAAGTTGAAGTTTTCCTTTTACATCGGGCGCCATCTATTGGTAGATATATGCAACTTAAATCTAAAAAAACTAAAATTAATTAATTAAATTTAGTTAATGAATTAATATTTGAAAAAAGACTGTATTAACATCCAGTGTCATCCACTACAAGTTCAAAAAAAATGTATTTGAACTTGAGTGAATGAATTAAAAGTATTTTATTAACTATTGAGAATTTGAACTAGATATACACTTAAGAGCCAAAACATTATGACCACCCCTACATTTTCAATGAATTCGGCTAGATGACGTGGAAGGCACGTGATCAGGTGGGAGTGGTATTTAACTGGTATTAAGTGGTGGTATTAATCCATGCCAAGGGAGGGTTGAAGCTGTGTTGGGCGCTAAAGGTGGGCCAACTCGTTATGACAGATGGTCATTATGTTTTGGCTCTTGAGTGTGTATTGCATACTTGCTTGGCTAGAGCATCTACCGTTTCGTTGGCTCTTGAGTATATATAGGGAGAGTGTGAGCTAATAGAAGGAATTGAAAATAAAAAACAATTCTACAACAGCCATTAAAAATCCGGAATTCTTCTTCTTTCAGAAACAAAAACGACAAGCTGCCCCCCTTCGAAGACTACTGCAAAGATCTGGGCTCTAACAAGCTGAAATCATTCGTCAAAATTCAAGACTACATCTGTCACGACGACTCCAACGACGACCTCTTCAGGAAAGGATGAAGGAATATCTCAACCCCTGTCGTCCCTACTCAATCAGTTTTAGTTTTTTTCTTCTATTTACGTGCTTTCTATAACCCCCCGGTGGCGAGAACAGTGTTGCTTGCGAAGGAGCACCAGCGATCCTAGTGGAACAGTTACTTGTTGCTGCGATGGCTTCTTGGCGAGTTTGGCGATATTTTGGCGAGTTTGGCGGTATTTTAAATGTGTTCAGCAAATCAGGTGTTTTTCTAAATAAAGAAAACTAGTTCGGTTTCATCTCTATTTTATACTTGTTTTTATTGACAATAAAAAGTCTCATTTTAATGATTGTATGCGTTTGTGTTTCTTTTGAACTCCATGCCTTATTTTATATTTTATATTAATTTGTTTCTTTTAAATAAAAAGGAACATATTAGGATCATAATAATAAGGCCAACGGCCATACCATGTTGAATATACCGGTACTCGTTAGATCACCGAAGTCAAGCGTCATTGGGCGCGGTCAGTACTTGGGTGGGTGACCACCTGGGAACACCGCGTGCCGTTGGCATTCACAAATTTTGGACCTGAATGGCCAAGTGTCTAGCGCTCTGGCGCTCGGTGCCACAGGTTTCGGGTTCGAATCCCGGTGGTGCCATGGATGTTTGTAGTGGTTCTGAATCCACTTTAAGCCGTAGGTCCCGGTCTCCTATGACTTTAAGAGCGTCACGGAGCCAAAGTCAGACTTCTACCTACGGGTGCTCCATCACAACAGAAGCTGCTTCCTTCCCTTTCAATCATAAGTGCGTATGGGCTCGTGGGCTTGACCAGCCAAGTGGGATAAGAAACAACAAACAACATAATAATAAGGGACATTATAATAGACATATCAATTAATTATACAATTATTACAAAGCATAACAATAATAATTACATTATAAGGGATTTAAAAATAAGGGATTAATTTTGCACATAAAAGAATTCTTTTAAAGTATAGATTTCGCCGTTTGTGTGGAAAGGTAAACATCCGGCTTAAAAGCGGAAATGGACAAATCCATTACTTGCTAGGAGTGCTAGTCAGATATACGCGGTGTAAGACAGTTGAAAGAGAAAGTTTAAGGGATAATAAGGAATTTTTCAACTAATTTTTCCTGTGATATTTTGTAATTTATTTATTATAATTATAATTATAATTATTTTTATCGTAATTAAAAGCCGTCCTAAAGGACATCACCCCCTCTTACGTCTCTGTGTTTGAATTCGCTCAGCCAATTTATCATACAAACGGTTGTCGAGTGGCATTTAATTTTTTCATAAAATTATTTGTAAATATTTATTAATAATATATGTTTTAAATGGATTTAAATTACAGATTTTTCTTCCGTTATGTTTTGTATATAGATTAACAAAAAGGAAAAATTAACTTATTATGTCTTAAAATTTAATATTCGATGCATTTTTTTATAAACTAATTTTGCAGATGCATTAATAATACATTTATTCATAATATAATTCGTAATATTTATTATACGTTTTAAATGGATTTAAATTACGAATTTTTTTTTCTTTCGTTATGTTTGTATACAGATTAACAAAAGGAAAAATTAGCTTATTATGTCTTAAAATTTAATATTCAATGCATTTTTTATAAGCTAATTTTGCAGATGCATTAATAATCCATTTATTCATAACAAATACTCAAAAGCCAATCAAAGTAAAAGTTGTAAATTTATATAAACAAATAAAAAATGCATGTGGAAATCTTACAACAATTCCAAATGTAATAAGATCAATATAAGCCACAAAATTACTTTTTATATATAAAAATATTAACATCATTAAGTGAAACTTATATACTTATATATATATATATATATATATACGTTATATATACGCTACATTTATACGTCATACGTTATATTTGACAGTCTATTTTTTTAATTATTATATTTTAACCAGAAGAGTTCACTTGACATTATCAGATTAAATTCATAATTAAATTCAATAATAATAATAAATTAATAAATTAAATTCAGGAAAAAAAAAAAAAAACGAAAAGGAAAAATGTGGAATTGTAGGTTTGAAAAAATTTCAGCTGTAAAGATTATCCATAATTTCAATACATTTAATTAAAACCTACTTAATGTATTTCTTTTAAGATAGATTCTTTGATTTGTCAACATTTTATTGCAAACGTATATAATACAAACATATATATATTCACCTTAAAAATCATTTAAAAATTATTTTTTTAATTTGTGAATCATATAATATATATATATATATACAACAGTTTTAAAGGATTTTTAAGGTGAAAAATTGTTTCATTATCACTAAAATTAAATCAAAACCAGTTATTAATTTAATTTAGTTCAGTATTAGCATTTAAAAATAATTTCTTAATGTTTAAACAAAATAGGTCTTGAATATTTATATATATATACAAATATAAAAACAAATATAAATATATACATATTGAATACAAATAAATACAAATACACTCAAGAGCCAAAACATTATGACCACCTGTCAATAACGAGTTAGCCCACCTTTGGCGCTCAACACAGCTTCAACCCGCCTTGGCATGGATGCCACAAGTCCTTGGTAAATGGTCGGAGATAGATTGTACCAGATGTTTAAACAACGGTCACGCAAATTCGAGATATTGTGAATTGGTGGAACTCTGAGCTGCCGTCCCAGGACATCCCAAATGTATTCTATCGGACTGATATCCGGTGAGTTGGGCGACCAGGACATTAACTGGAATTCAGTGTCATATTCCTGGAACCACTCCAACACAATTTTAGCCTTGTGACAAGGGGCGTTGTCCTATTGGAACATTCCATTTCCAGCTGGAAAAACAGAGGCCATGTAAGGGTGCAACTTGTCCGTAATGATGTTCAGATACCCTGTAGTCCAGAGACACCCAAGAGAACGTCCCCCAAAGCATAATTCGCCACCACCGGCCTGTGTATGACCTACTGTACATTGAGGGAGCAACTGTTCGCCTGGAAGATGGCGTATACTGACACGGCCATCTGTGTGATGAATGACAAACCGTGATTCATCTGACCAGGCAACTCTCTCCCACTGATCCATGGACCAGTCACGATGTTCCCGGCCCAGCGCAGGCGCAGTTGGCGATGACGCTTGGTCAGCAAAGGCACACGAGTGGGACGTTTGCTGCGTAGCCCCATATCCAATAGTGTCCTCCGATACTATTCTACTTGGCCCTGCATTGTATTGGGCTGTCAGCTGAGCCACTGCCTGGCTCCGGTTTTGTTTCACCATGCGAGACAGTCTCCGACGACCTTTTTCTTTGATAGCGTGTGGACGTCCAACATCATGTCGTCTACTGCTGGTTTCATCGTCATTCATCCACTTTGCATAAATACTAACAACTGTAGATCGCGAACAACCCACGAGTCGCGCAGTTTCGAAAATACTTGTTCCGAGCCTTCGAGCCATTACAATCTGCCCTCTATCAAAGTCGCTTAGATCCGCAGGCCTTTCCCATCACACACAGACGTAAGTGAAAGAATGATTCTTCAGATTCTCCAGCAGCAGTTAAATACCATTTCCACCTGATCACGTGCCTTCCACGTCATCCAGGCGAGTTCATTGCAAAATATAGGGGTGGTCATAATGTTTTGGCTCTTGAGTGATATACATATTGAATACAAATATATACATAGTGAATATATATACAAATTTAAAAAATACAGTAATATCAGAAATAAATTACTTCCTTAAATATGTTGTTGTTGTTACTTATCCTACTTGGTAGATATCTAATCTAGACCAAGCCCTCGAACCCGTATGGACTCATAGTTGAAAGAGAAGGAAACAGCTTCTGTTGTGATGGAGCACGAGTAAGTAGAAGTCTGACTTTTTGCTCCGTGATACTCTACAGTCATGTGTGACCGGGATCTATGGCTTAAAGTGGATTCCGAACCACTTCAAGCGTCCATGACAACGCCGGAACTCGAATCCGAAACCTGTGGTACCGAGCGCCAGAGCGCTAGCCACTCGGCCATTCAGGCCCACATCCTTAATTATTCAACATTTATGCTAATATTTTTGGTGTTAGTTGTGAAAGATTTTGGAATTAAAAGCAGTTATTTTAATTTATTTTATCACTAAATTCCTTTCAAAAATTACAGCTATACAGTTTAAAAACGGATAAAATTTACAGTTTAAAAATGGATAACACTAAAAGTGAAATACAAAAATTAGATACATATAACGAAATTAAAAATAAAATGAAATCATTAAAAAATATTTATTTTACTAGTGCGATATTTGTTTCTCCACTCTTCCACTTAGCTTTTGCAAATCGATCTCAATTTGGGTATTCGCACAACGTAATGGGTGTTGCAGGTTGGCGTCCGTCATGTTTGAGCGTGTTTTGTGTTGGGTCAATTTCATTTTAGAAAAAAAAAAAAAAAACAATTCGCAGGTGTTAGTTGAACCAAAAGCGCTAAGAACTTCAACTAAGAATCTGGTTTGCTCTGCTATCAACAATTAACTATGCGTGTCTAGAGATGGTCACTGAGTCACTGAGGTCACATAAAGTGAAACATAGAACCTGTTATATTAGATATTCCAAGATACGCGTACCTCATGAGTTCGCAGAATATGATTTAATTATTCTGCGAACTCATAATTGTAAACTCCTAAATGAAACAGGCAATATCTATCATATATAAGCAAGAATATTATTTTAAAATCAAAGTTAATTTCATCTCATAATTTCGACAATTTTTGAATATAATAATGTTATTTTTTAATACATTGGTTTTCACTATTTTGGCCATTATAAAATAAATATATTTTGTATATGCCGCGGGTTAGGCACCCCTGAAATAGCGCTTTTTCGAGTCTTATACACAACGCCAATTAACCATTCCTGTATCTGGCTGATAAACAAAATAACCTTGCAGGTAAATAACCGCCAAACCTGATAGCATCTTGCATAAAGACCAAAACTAGGTCAACAAACTTATTGATTGGTTCTTAATATGTCGCTGTATATCATGAATAAAACATTCAATTTCTCTGAAGTTTTAACCAGTTGCTTCTCTACGTAACTACATCACATCCACCAGACTTTGCATAAACCCAGAAAACTCCTTAGTGATAAGATTTTTTTCCGCTAGTATAAATAAAACTTTTTTTAAGTGCACTCATATTCTTGTGTCACAATTATATAATGACATCCCTTTACAGTTCAATTTGGAAAATAATTTTCATTTTCTTAATAACATGTTTAGAAAATATAAAGTCTTTAAATGGCGATATAAAGTTCAAATTTAAACTGAAGCGGCAAAAAAAAAAGTTCCAAAGTGTATTAATATATTTTGCTGCAAGCGGCATAAATAAAGTGAATTCAGCTACCAGTGATATTTTGAATCGAAATGACAACGTATTTGAAACTTTACATCAACTGTAGTGTTCAATGTGCTTGATTTTTCAGTTTTTTTTGACGGATAAAAAACTGTGTCAAAACTTCCAAGTCATCAACAGTTTTGATACTGTCAGTAGAAAAATATCTTCCACGGAAAAGTCATATGAATTTGGATGGGAAAATCGGTGGAACTTTTCTTTTGATGCTACTATATCGTTTCCTCCTTCTTCAAGTATGTTCAGTTGAAATTTAAATTCATTGTGACGAGTGGTTCTTTTTTAACAGCATTTTGAAAGTGGAATTTTAATTATAATCACCCTCTATATACACTCAAGAGCCAAAACATTATGACCACCCCTACATTTTGCAATGAAATCGCCTGGATGACGTGGAAGGCACGTGATCAGGTGGAAGTGGTATTTAACTGGTATTAAGTAGTGGTATTAAACCATGCCAAGGCGGGTTGAAGCTGTGTTGCGCGCCAAAGGTGGGCCAACTCGTTATTGACAGGTGGTCATAATGTTTTGGCTCTTGAGTGTTTATATATATATATATATAAAATTAAATTTGAAAATACTCGAATATTCATACCATAATAAAATTAAGATTTAAAAAACGCTCGAAAATTTGAATTCATGATCATGACGTTTTATTTAATGTTTATTGGCATTCTGCCAATTTATAAATTCATTTATTTCAAATATTTCCTTTTAACCTTGCAAGCTCATATTTTCTTATAATAATCACTTCTTGCGTTTTCTGTAATTAGTCATGAATAAAGGATCGTCTGGTGAAAGCAAAGACAATTTTGTTTCTAAGTGAACATTTCTGTTCCTGATTATACTCCTTTTCTCTATTTCGCGCGCTTTTGAATATACCAATTAAAAATTTATTTAAAAAATTGATTAATTAAAAAAGTAAAATTAATTAATTTAAAATTAAAATTAAATTCATTAATTAATATTAAAAGTAAAATTAATTAAATTAAACTAGCTGAAAATTAACGAAGCAAACACTTTTGTTTAGATAATGTGACAAGATACGACATAATTAATGAATTCCATTCTATTAATAGGAAATATTGACAAATGTTTAATTAAACGGGTTCCCAACGATTAACCTCGAACTAATTTTGGTATTTTGATTCGTTCGGATTATAGTTTATTCGAACATTTCATTTAAGTTGGGTGTGTTGGAATTCGAAGGATAACTCCTTTTTAATCGCTTGTTCTATTTAGGGTCGAATTTTTCATCATTAATCATAGCGTTTTTCAGACTTTTAGCGTTCTTGAATGCAAAATTAAATGAATTCCAACTTTTTATAAAGCTGTTTACGGAATTCAGTTTTCTTTTACGGCATTTGCAATCGTAAACATTCGGTTAGAGGTTTATTTACGTTGGTATCATGTTAGGTTTAACAAGTTATAGTGGTGGCACTATTTCCAGCAATGAAACCAAGGCACAGAATAAAGGAAATTATTATTATTCCTACAAGAAGCAACAGTGCACAAATGGTATGTTGAAAATTTTAGTACTAAAAACTCAACTAATTTTGTTAAAAGATTTTGAAAACAGTATTCGAACTCGATGACGATTGTGACTGTGTGTAAAAGACTTTCTCATCAATAATCAGGCTGCTTTTAGGAAATAAAAGTTAATATCATTTAACCCACAACCCATAGACATTTTTTGGATCTTTTAAAAATGAAAAGTGAAAAATGAAAAGGTAATGAATTATTAGTTTTGTGTTTACTATTATTCTTGCATGTAAACATAGATAGTATAATAACAAGGAAACTAAACGCACATTGTAAAGAAATATATAACACTAAAATTGAAATATAAAAATATATAAATTTAAACAAAATGAAATCATTAAAAAATATTTATTTTACTAGTGCGATATTTGTTTCTCCACTCTTTCACTTAGCTTTTTGCAAATCAATCTCATTTTGGGTATTTTTGTACATCGTAATGGATGTTGCATGTTAGTGTACGTTATGTTTGTGTGTTCATTTTTTAAAAAAAAAAAAAGTTTCACAGGTGTAAGTTGAACTAATAGTTCTTACAAACTTCAACTAAGAGTTCTGTTATGAACAATCAACTGTGCGTATCTAGGGATGTTCACTGCGTCACTGATGTCACTTAAAGTGAAAAATAGAACCTGTTATATTAGATGTTCCAAGATGCACGCGCATCTTGAGTCCGCAGAATATAATGTAATTAATCTGCGAACTCAAAACTGTAAACTCAAAAAAACAGGCAACATGTGTCCTATATTCGCAAGAATATTATTTTAAAATCAAAGTTAATTTTTTCTCATAGTTTCGACAATTAATTTTTCAATAGATGGATGTACATATAATGTATTTTTTTAATCCATTGGTTTTCACTACTTTGGTTATTATAAAATAAATATATTTTTGTAAAAGTGTGATAAATCTCACGGGCCGGAAAAAATGTTCGCGGCATACCCTTACCTTAAAAGTTTCCCTCAATAAAGCATGTTCTCCCATTATCATCTGTCGGAGGAATGTGAGGTTGTGGAGTGAAAAATAACGGAACTTGACTGCTATGAATATTTAACCGGAAAAAAAAAAAGTGCAGCATAATTTTAAATATTATATTTCATTAATCAAAATTGACTCGGCCTTATTTATTATTAATTTTTATTTTGTAAAATTCAATCAATTTTTAAAAAATAAGAATGAATTTGTTGAATAGGTCTGAAAAATTTAAAATGTAAATATTTCAATAATTTCAGTAAACTCCGAAATGTTGAACCAAAAAAAAAAAATGTACATATTTTTAAGTATTGTATTTCATTCATCAAAAAATCGACATTATTTAATTTAATTTTTATTTTGTAAATTAAATTTTTAAAAAAATGAAAATGAAGTTTGTAGAATAAGAGATGTGGAAAAAAAAATTTTAAATATGTACATTTCAATAATTTGATATAGAGGAAGAATTTTTTAAATTCTTTGCAAACTGATTCTTTAGAATAGCGACCTTTAGCAAACAAAAATTTTTTCTATTTCATACGATAATAAAATTAAATTGATCATTTAAAATTTGAATAGGAAAAAAAACCTAAACATGAAATTTTGTTTAATGTCTGTTGACATTCTAACAAAAATAATCGCTTTCTTTAATTTCGGCTTATTGAAAAAGATTTTCAAAAATAGCTTTGAACTTTTTGTATAAATATTCCAGGTTTGGCAGATTTTTGTCAAGAAAAATACCATTAAGCTTCAAATTAGTTGAAAAAATTATTTTTATATTTATTTTTTATAATCTGAAATTTTAAATCACTTAAGATTTATGGTAACTAATTTTAAGAAATTTTTAAAAAAATTTTGAAAATGGTTTCTGAATTACTGGTACCTGATTTAACTGTCCCTCGGTAACTTGATTAATACCCTATTGTTTTTTTTTCTGTGAAAGACTTCCCTTTATTACGAAATCCTTTAGTTTTGGATATTGATTCTCCCTATGCTGCTAAGATTAGGGAATGCCCAATTTTTTATCGATTAGTTGATTTTTAGATGTCAGGTATAAATATTTCATTAAACACCTTATGTTCGTTTCGATTATTGTAAAATTTTTTTTGATATTTAATTACCCTTTACAGCTATTGTACAGTTCTATTATGCGGAAAATTGGCAAGCTGCCAAACGGCATCAAACAACACGACATGATAGTTGAGGAAAAGTCATTTCTAAACGATTTTAAGAAAAAATAATTTTAAATTTTTTTTTAATTTTTTAGAAAATAGTTTTAATTTTTTTTTGAATTAAAAAAAAAATTTAATTTAATTAAATTTTTTGATTTTTTTAAATCTTATCACTTTTTAAATTTTTAGAAAATAGTTTCATTTTTAAAATAAAAAAAAAAATTTTTTTTGGATTTTAATTTTTTAATTTTTTCTAAATCTTATCACTTTTAAATTTTAATCTTATTAATTTGTTTTTTTAATTTTTTTTTAATAATAATTTTAATTTTTGAATATTGAATTTTAAATAATAAATTATAAGAAAACTAGGTTGAAATAAAAACCTACAACAACTATTGGACTTTTTTTTTTTCAAAGTAGCTTTGCGCTGAGTATATCTGACTAGCATCGACAATAAGTAATCGACTCTTCCGTTTTCGCTTTTGAAACGGATGTTTACATTTCCACATAACTCATCCGCATTATAAATGTGGTACAATCAACTAAATATTGCAAACTGGTAAATGGCACTGTTGATAAGTAAAACATTACAAATTAACACTTTTTAATTTTTCCCTTCCTGTTATTTTGAGGTATAAAATTCTTACAAAACATCTGAATTTTATAAACTACCAGATAATAATAACATTACTTGGCAACAAAATTTTTCACAATGAATTGCGTTTTGTAATTGAAAGCACTCTATAAATAAGTGCTGACTAATCTTGTTGAACTCATAATCTTTTTCCCAAGCCATCTTAATCTAGAACAAGGTAATATAGATTTCAGTACATGAACATAAAAGCGTTATTAAGATATGACAAAGATGATTTTTTTTTTGTTTTGAAAAGAAGCATGGGAAGGTTAAAAGAATTGTAATGAAATAGAAGGAGATGACGACAACAAATTTTAAAATCTGTTGATGTAATCTGTTGATGTTGATCTTCTTACCCATTTATCAACTTTTTATGGGCTTAAAAAAGTATTACAGTAGTTTACAATCTATTTTGTTAATTTATATATACATAATTGGGTCAGAAGTATGCTGCAATTACTTTTAAAAAAAAAAAACTTGATGGATATTGTGTTTGCACAAGAAAGCGTCTGGAAGTGACAGTCAAGCTACTTGGTCGGAGTTTTCGGAATTTTCCTCCATAACACACGCAGATGTGGGCAGTAACCCTTGAAAGTCGTCCGAGGAGTTTTATTTAACCATCCGATCTATAGGTTATGCGGAAATGCTGAAGAGACATACGAACCCCACTTATGCAAAGAACCATAAAGAATGTCATTTTCCCTACAATAATTACGATAATCATGTATCCCTTTAGACAGCAGACGTTTTCCCCTTGTATTTTCTTCCTCAAAAGCAGCGTCCACACTAGAAAGCGAAAGAACTGAGCGACGCATAAAAAAACCGGTTCTGTCCAGTGCATCTCGAAAAACACGTCCTTTCTGAATCCGGATAGGTGAAAGTAAAAAAAACAAGATTTACCAAATGAGGTAATACACTACACCAAAGCTTTAAGAGGTGATGGAAATCTTCGACCAATCACCAACCTCAGACATGGAGAGCTGGGTCATGTGATTGGTCAACGCCTTTGTCTCGCAGCTCAATGCGGCTTTACTCACACAACGAAGTCAAACTGCAACGCACTAAACACACAAATGATCTCAATCAATCTCTTAAATTTGGAAACGATTATAAATGTAAAAACCAAGAACTTCATACAATCATTGCGACTTAAAAACGGAAGTTGCAATAATTGTATGAGGCTTTGCGCACATGTCTCATGAAATGCTATATGAGCATATATATTTGATCCTCTAGAGCAGAGGTCTCCAAACTACGGCCCGCGGGCCAAATCCGGCCCGCAGATAGAATTTTAATTTGCCGGTCCGATGCAAATTAAAAGAAATATATATTTGTACATTGTATATCCATCTATTTTGCTACTTTGATTAAACATTATTTTTTTTTTCTTCCTTTTTTTCAAAGGACTGCTGATCTTTTACTTTCTCTGTTTGAATATTTTTACCATGCCTTTCAACGAAAATTGTGAAGTAGTGAGGTCAGATTGGCAGGATGAATTAATTGAGTTACATTCTAACAATCATCTGAAGCAGTTGCTTCTAAATATGCCAAAGTTAGAGTTTTACACATCATTATCGAAAGTAGGTTTACCAAATTCAATATTTCAGGGCCAGAAAATCAGTGCTGTGTTTGCTTCATCTGATATATGTGAACAAGTGTTTTCAACTATGAATCTTGGAAAGAATTATTTCAGAAGTAGACTGACAGATGAGCATTTGTGATTCCTCACTATAAGGAACTTTTAAAAATGAAATCTCAATTTCATTCTGCTCATTAGCATATTTAAATTGTAATACTTGTATATTGTTTTTAAAATTTTAGCAAAATTTTTCTTGGCCCGCCAACTTTTTTTTTTTTTTTTTTTTTTAATTTTTGGCCTGCGACCGAAAATATTTGGAGACCCCTGCTCTAGAAAGACATACTGCTGCCCTTAATCCATACCCAGCAACACCCATTGTTGCCCATTGTTGATGAAGAAGCCCATTGTTGGGTCAAAGAAACAAAGCCCATTGTTTCTACATTGGCTTTGTTTTCAACTGATTAAATAAACACCCCTGATTTTAATCTTTTAAACACCGTTGTCGTGTCTCTGTTAAAGATGTACATATATATATATTGCAGCTACTCATATATTGAACTCAAATATCATGGTATTTTAATTGTTTGCATTTGAAATATTTTTAAAACAGAAAATATTTCTAATGGTTCTGTCTGTAGTGACTAACTTGTGAAGTGCTGATAAAAAATTTCAACAAATCGGGGTGAATAATAATTAATAATTTTTGGAGATTTTTTTCCTAGCTTTTGGAAACCAATATAGTTCTGTAAGTTAAATTAATAATAAAAAGATTTCTTAATGTTCTGTATTTAGTGACTAACTTGGTGATAAAACTTATTGACTTGGTGATAAAAACAAAATTTTCACAATGAATCGCGATTTGTAATTGAAAACAATCTATAAATAAGTGCTAACTAATTTTGCTGAACTGATAATCTTTTATCACCAAGCCACTAATCTAGAACCTAGCCATCTAATCTTTTTTGTTCCAATGCAGCTGGCAAACACTAGACAGCTTGGTCTTGAATGCCTTAAGGCAAGCGCTGCACAGACGTTACTCACTTTGCATTACCCAGGGGGCGCGTGCAACTTGAAGATAAGCCACGGACGCGGAGTCGCAATGCCTCCGAAACGCTCTACGATCCTATTAGGACCGGGACCTGCGGTTTAAAGTGGATTTCGAACCACTACAAACATCCATGGCACCGCCGGGACTCGAACCCGAAACCTGTGGCACCGAGCGCCAGAACGCTATCCACTCGGCCATTCAGGCCCGATCCATCTAATCTAGTAATATAGATTTCAGCAAATGAACATAAAAACGTTATTAAGATATAACAAAGGTTATTTTTTTTGACGAGAAGAAGCATAGTAAGGTTGAAAGAATGGTAATGAAATAGAAAGAGATGACAACAACAAATTTTAAAATCTGTTGATGTTGATCTTCTTACCCATTTATCAATTTTTATAGGCTTAAAAATAGTATTTACAATCCATTTTGTTAATTTTTGTATATATAATCTTTTCGGGAGTATGCTGCAATTTTTGCTCTTAAAAATGAAAAAAAAAACAAATTATGGAAATTGTGTTTGCACAAGAAAGCGTCTGGAAGTGACAGTCAAGCTATTAGTCGGAGTTTTCGAATTCTCTGGGCCAGTAACTCTTTAAAGCCGTCCGAGGAGTTTTATTTCCCCATCCGATCTATAGGTTATGCGGGAATGCTGAAGAGACATACGAACCCCACTTAGGCAAAGAACCATAAAGAATATCATTGGTGGGAGTTTCTAACCGGGGTGAATATTAATTAATAATTTTTTGTTATTTTCTTCCTAGCTTTTGGAAACCAATGTAATTATGTAAGTTAAATCAATAATAAAAAGATTTCTTAATGTTCTGTATTTAGTGACTAACTTGGTGATAAAAGTTTTCACCAAATCAGGGTGAATAATAATTAATAATTTTTGGAGATTTTTCTTCCTAGCTTTTGGAAACCAATGTAATTCTGTAAGTTAAATCAATAATAAAAGATTTCTAATGTTCTATCTTTAGTGATTAACTTGAGAAGCACTGATAAAAAAAGTTTCAACAAATGGAGTTTAATAATAATTAATAATTTTTGTGATTTTCTTCCTAGATTTTGAAAAGCAATGTAGTTGTGTAAGTTAAATCAATAATAAAAAGATTTCTGAATGTTCTGTCTCTAGAGACTATCTGGTGAAGTGCTAATAAAAATTTTTCACCAAATCGGGGTGAATAATAATTAATAACTTTTTGTGATTTTCTTCCTAGCTTTAGGAAACCAATGTAGTTGAGTTAAATCAATAATAAAAGATTAAATCTGCAAATATATTCTCTAAATGCACTTAAGTGTAGACTGTAAAACGCATGAGTGAATTATTTTGAAAAGTAAAAAAAAAAAAAGATAAATTTTTTATTCGATTACAAATTAATTTATTAAATTGTGGTTGTTTCGCCTTTTAATTTGTTAGGGAGATTTATTAACTATAATTTAAAACAAATGATGCCTATCGAAGTCCAAAAGTTTTTAGGCTCCAGTAGCTTTTAAGACAATGTTGGATCGTTTTTTAAGGGATATTTGAGATCGCAAAATGATAAAACTTAACATTGCGCTAGACAAAACATTTAACTGTCATAATTTATTTTAAAAACGGCGCACAGAATATCAAGTAGGTTTCATTATAAATATTGCCAATCGGTTTTGAAATATTACTCGTTGCAAAATGTATTAGATGATTTAGAAAAAATCGATAATTGTTATGAAATAAAATAATTTATGGAAAATAAAATAACTGAAATCTCATTTCAATCTCCACTAAATCGCATTATAAATGCATTCCAAATTTCTAGAATGCGTGAACATTTTTCTATAACTTTAATAATATTTAAAAGTAATTAAATAATAATACGTGACAACAAAACTGTGTTGCCAAATCTCTGTTACAAAAACTATTGTATGACCTTCAATTAAAAGATTTTTCAGTAAAATAAAAATATATGACCTTCAATAAATAATATTGCAGAAAAGAAATGTAAGCACATATGGATTATAATGAAAGTTACAGACTATGGATTAGTTACATCAATAGCAAACGATGACTTGCTTTAGTAATAGGCGTTTATTTAATAAAAGAACATTTCAAAGTGAAGTGAAAAGGTATTGTTATTTCGATAGAACGATTAATCGTATATATAAGTGTGCAACTATTCTCAACTTATTTTTTTCTATAATCCATTAGAAGATGGCTGGTGATATGCTTGGTAAGTGCTAGATATTATGTTTTTTTTTTCATTTGAAATAAAATTTTTAGAATACAATTTTTTTTGAAGTTTATTTAATTTAAATATTCAATTAAAAAAACAGTAGACTTTGAAATAAAAATTTTTGTATTCATTCTTTATTAAGTGTTCTATATATTATTTTTTTCATTTTATTTTGTTTTGTAGTTTATTTAATTTAAAAAAATTCAATTAAAACTAAATAATAAATTGGGTTAGTTACGTCATAGTAGACGTTGAAATAAATTTTTGTATTAATTCTTTATTAAGTGTACTATTTAATTTTTTTTCCATTTTATTCAGTTTTGTAGTTAATTTAATTTAAAAATTCAATTAAAAGAATATTCTTTTTATTAAGCGTTCAATATATTATTTTTTTAAATTTTATTAAGTTTTTTCTAGTTTATTTAATTTAAAATTCAATTAAAAGAATAGTAGACGTTGAAATAAAATTTTTGTATTCATTCTTTATTAAGTTTCTATATTATTTTTTTTTTCCTTTTATTCAGTTTTGTAGTTTATTTAATTTAAAATTCAATTAAAAAACAGTAGACTTTGAAATAAAATTTGTGTATTCATTCTTTATTAAGTGTTCTATATATTATTTTTTTTTATTTTATTCAGTTTTGTAGTTTATTTAATTTTAAAAATTCAATTAAAAAACAGTTGACTTTGAAATAAAAATTTTTGTATTCATTCTTAATTAAGTGTTCTATATATTATTTTTTTCATTTTATTCAGTTTTGTAGTTTATTTAATTTAAAAATTCAATTAAAACTAAATAATAAATTGGGTTAGTTACGTCATAGTAGACGTTGAAATAAATTTTTTTGTATTAATTCTTTATTAAGTGTACTATTTAATTTTTTTTCCATTTTATTCAGTTATGTAGTTTACTTAATTTAAAAATTCAATTAAAAGAATATTCTTTATTAAGCGTTCAATATACTATTTTTTTAATTTTATTTAGTTTTCTAGTTTATTTAATTTAAAAATTCAATTAAAAGAATAGAAGACGTTGAAATAAAATTTTGTATTAATTCTTTATTAAGTGTTCTGTGAATTATTTTTTCATTTTATTCAGTTTTGCAGTTTATTTAATTTAAAAATTCCATTAAAAGTATGATAGACGTTGAAATAAAATTTTTGTATTAATTCTTTTATTATAGTAAGTGTTCTATATATTATTTTTTTTTTATTATTTTATTCAGTTTTGTAGTTTACTTAATTTAAAAATTCAATTAGAAGAATAGTAGATGTGAAATAAAATTTTTATATTAATTCTTTATTAAGTATTCTATATATTATTTTTTTCATTTTGCTCAGTTTTGTAGTTTATTTAATTTAAAAATTCAATTAAAAGAATAGTCGATGTTGAAATAAAATTTTGTATTAATTCTTTATTAAGTGTTCTATTCATTATTTTTTTCCTTTTTATTCAGATTTTTAGTTTATTTAATTTAAAAATTCAATTAAAACTAAATAATAAATTGATTAGTTACGTTATAGTAGACGTTGAAATAGATTTTTGTATTAATTTTTTATTAAGTGTTCTATTTATTATTTTTTTTTTTTTTCTTCATTTTATTCAGTTTGGTAGTTTATTTAATTTAAAAATTCAATTGAAGAATAGTAGAAGTTAAAATAAAATTTGCATTCATTCTTTTACATTATATTGTTTGCATTTTTACAAATAAAATAATATAAATTTTTGGAACATTCTTGACTAGGCTTAAAAGAAATTTGACAAAAATAATACATAATAGATAATATATATTATAATAATAATTTAAATAATATATATATAATTGATAAATAAATTTTAAATGCAAGATGTTTTATCTAAACTATAGCTTGTCTTAAAGTTTAATTTTTTTTTTCTTTCAAATTTTTTAATTTATTTTATAAAATCGATTACTAACTTCAATCAAATTTGACTAACACAATTTCTTGATCTTTAAGTGGCATTTAGTTACATTTTTAAAAATTATTTAATTTTTTTTCTAGAATTTTCTCCGTATTCCAACATGTAGTCTATTTTACAAACGCATGATTTTTTATATGATTATATGTCTTAATCTAAAAACGAAATTTAAAACCAACTAAAACTATAATATAAAGGGAATTTAAAGTATTTCTAACAAAATTCATAATTCAATATACTACTAAAAATTGATAGAATTAATTAATAATAAAAATTAAAAATTAATTAATAAAATTATATGAACTATATGAAAACTATATGAAACAAAATAATAAGTTGTTACTACAAAATTCAAATATGCATAATAAATATATTTTATAAAAATATTAAATTAAAATTTTATAAATTCAACCATTCACTGTTGCTTCAAATTAATGTTAACTTTTCATATTTTTCATGCAATTTTATTATGGATTTTATTTTCAATAAAAAAAGTAACATAAAAGTTTTCAATTTTATAAAAAAATAATATATATATTTTTTTGTCTTAAAAATAATATTTTTACTAATCTGTGTAACCATTTCGAATCTTTGAAATTAACAGAATTTTACAACGTAACAAATTTTTCAAAACCTTTTTTTTTTTTTTGAAATAAAAGACATATATAAAATTTAAAAAAATTTAATTTGAAAATTAAATTAAATAAAAATATATTTAAAAATTTTATAAATATTTCATATATTTTTATTTAATTATAACCTCTATTATATATTATTTATCAATTTCTGTTTTTACTATTATTATTATTATTTTTTTTTTTTTTTTGGTTACAAAGGTTTGTGCTTTAATATGAGCTTACAATTGCAGTTGTTGCATCAATTTTTTTATTTGAATTCTCATCATATAGATTTTATTTTAATAATTAATTTTTCCTTTTTTACATATTTATATTTTGATGATGGAGGGCCTGAATGGCCGAGTGGCTAGCGCTCTGGCGCTCGGTACTTCAAGTTCAAGTTCCGGCGGTGCCATGGGTGTTTGTAGTGGTTCGGAATCCACTTTAAAAAGTAGGTCCCGGTCTAATAGGATCGTAGAGCGTTGCGGGGGCATTGTTACTCCACGTCCGTAGCTTATCTTCAAGTTACACGCTCCCCCTGGGTCATGCAAAAAAGTGATTACGTCTGTGCAGCACTTGCCTTAAGGCATCCAAGACGTCCATGTCTGTGTTTGCCAGCTGCATTAGAAAAAGAAAAAATATTTTTGATGAAACATTTATTTAGTAATACGTTGAAATTCATTTTTTAGTTCAATTTGTCTCAATGATTTTATTTTCATAATAATGACCATGACAGTGAGAAAATATTCACCATATAGTGAAATGGCCGCCTGTGAAATATTATTGAAATACCACCTGTGCTAATAAAAATTCGTAGAATAATGGCCGTTGGGATTTGGCGACTTTTTGGCTCCATGTGAGCCCAGGTTCCTTCTACTGCTGAAATATTCTGGAATATTTCTTCAGAATGTTACAGTTATGTTGGTCCCTTTTTTGTTCCTGTGAGATTTACGTAATCCTTTTTACTATTCTACCTACACTTACATTATCATGGTATTTGAAAAAACTTTCCAACTTACAGACTTTTACGTTTTACGTTTTTTACCCGATTAATGGAGAACCTTGGTTGCTTAGCAACCTCTATCTCCTGCTTTGTGAGTGAAAGGAATTTCTTAAGCTTTAAGCCCATTGATTAGATAGAAAAAAAAAAGCAATATAGGTATATAATTAATTTATTAAAAAATTAATTATTCGAAATTTTTATTAATTAATAATAATAAAAAAAAATTCTACATATATAATTTTTTTATATTATTATTATAATTTCAAGTAGGTAATAAAAAAAAAAAACAATGGAAACAAACAATAACAATTGGAGGGGAAATTGTGACTCAGTGGAGAAACTGCATGGTCATTCGGAAAGGAGGATATCGAAACGTTAATGAATAATATTCAGAACAGCGCGAGGTCTTTTTGCGATTTTTGAAATCAGAAATGCCGTTAACATAGTTGCTTAGATAGTTCAAAACGGAATTATTAATATTTGGAATGAAATTATAAAATTTTTGCAGTTTTATACACAAATTGTTTAAAACTTGGGAGGGTAAGAGCATGTCTGATATCCTCATGTCGGAAAACCAAGGCGAATTTGTAATCATACGTAGGATTTTATTTTCAAGCTATAGACTTTTCACCTTGTCTTCCACTTTTATATCTCGCTTTTTCATCAACATCCAGATGTTTGATGACACCAAATTTCGTAGAATTCCCACAGAAAATCCATCCTATTGGATACTCGATTATCACTGTTTTCTAGGATTTTCCAACAAAAGTGAAAAAATCTACAGAATATCACAATAATTTTCTTTAAATTATGTTTGATCTTCTGAGATGTATTAAGTTCATCTCTTTACGATTACTTCAAAAAGATGAGATGATGTTCTGAGATGTGATTGATGAGATACGAATGAGATGATATTGATAATGATATTCTGAGAGGTAGCACGTTTCCTTCTATTACGTTTTTTTTTTTCCTGCTGTTTTTTATTCGTGAATCTAAATGACACAACATTTTTTTTTAATACGCTTTTATTAGTTTCACCTGTATTTCTGTTTGTTTGCATGTTTGTAACTGACGCTTTGGACTCGATTTTTGCCCTACTTTAAGCGATCCTATTTAATTTAAACGTTGTAGACTTATCAAGGACCGACGACACTAAAATATTTTGATAAGTTTATTATCTCATCATGATTACAATGGCCAGGATTAGTGATTAAAGCACACAGCCTTTGAAAAGTCATCTTGACCTCATTTAAATATTATAGTTTAAAAGCACTAAAAAACATGCTTTTAGAGTTAATCAAACTAAAAAGTAAAAAATAATTGTTAACATAAGAATAAAATGACTGACGAGAAAATGAATATCAATGTTCTAAAAGCGTGGGGTACTTTTGTATGACATTTTAAAACTAGCTCTGCATTTCGGAATGAAACTAGTGAAAATTATAACGATTGATATCGAGCACCCCACGCTTTTAGAACATTGACATTCATTTTTCTCGTCAGTCATTTTATTCTTATGTTAACAATTATTTTTTACTTTTTAGTTTGATTAAATCTAAAAGCGTGTTTTTTAGTTTTTTAAACTATTAATTTTTTTTTTTTTTTTTTTTTTTTTTGCACCTACATTTTTCCATACATTTTTTTTTCTTTTCTTTGAGAACCGTACCTATCTTGAACTCAATGCCGATTCCGTATAATAATATTAAGAACTAAGATTCCAAGCTGCAAAACTTGTAGAAGGTAAAATTATCTATTTCAAAGATGATAAAGGTATCAATAAGACCTACAAGAATATTTTTCAGCGTTATAAAGATGTTTAATTTAACTCTTTTAACGAGTTATTCCGAGTTTACTTCTATCTCTTTGTTTTCATCTGTTCTGATGTCATGATGCGTTTGGTGGTCTATGCTCCAGTCACCAAGGTCACTTTGGATTCTAGACCTTGTCCTGAGAAGACGCTTCTATAGCTATAGCGGGTTTAAGAAGGGGAAAAATCCCCTAAATACTTGTAATCTTGGTAATCAAAATAGGTTCAATATTGAATTACACAGTCCAGTCGCATCAATGTGACCACCACCTACTTTCGACGTCAACGTGAAATAACCAATCACAAAAGGCAGGTGGCAGCACATTGCAGTGGAGTGTATATAAAGAATTCCCACCAATAGCACATTCCACACTCCACTTAAAGCCGGAATATACAAGAGTGTACACTCAAGAGCCAAAACATTATGGCCACCTGTCAATAACGAGTTGGTCTACCTTTGGCGGGCAACACAGCTTCAACCTGCCTTGGCATGGATACCACAAGTCCTTGGTAGATGGCCGGAGACAGATTGTACCAACGACCCAGACGGTCCCAGAGACGCTCAAGAGAACGTCCCTTCAAAGCATAATATCGCTACCATCGGCCTGTTTATGACCTACTGTACATTGAGGAAGCAACTGTTCGCTTGGAAAACGAAGTATCCTGACACGGCCATCGGCGTGATGAATGACAAACCGTGATTCATCTGATCAGGCAACTCTCTCCCACTGATCCATGGACCAGTCACGATGTTCCCGGCCCAGCACAGGCGCAGTTGGCGATGACGCTTGGTCAGCAAAGGCACACGAGTGGGACGTTTGCAGCGTAGCCCCATATCCAACAGTGTCCGCTGAACAGTGTGTTCCGATACTATTCTATTTGGTCCTGCATTGTATTGGGCTGTCAGCTGAGCCACTGTCTGGCTCCGGTTTTGCTTCACCATGCGAGACAGTCTCCGACGACCTTTTTTTCTTTGATAGCGTGTGGACGTCCAACACCATGTCGTCTACTGCTGGTTTCACCGTCATTCATCCACTTTGCATAAGTACAAACAACTGTAGATCGCGAACAACCCACGAGTCTTGCAGTTTCGGAAATACTTGTTCCGAGCCATTACAATCTGCCCTCTATCAAAGTCGCTTAGATCCGCAGCCTTTCCCATCACATACAGAAGTAAGTGAAAGAATGATTCTTCAGACTCTCCAGCAGCAGTTAAATACCACTTCCACCTGATCACGTGCCTTCCACGTCATCCAAGCGAGTTCATTGCAAAATGTAGGGGTGGTCATAATGTTTTGGCTCTTGAGTGTATATTCTGACTTTTTGACAGGTTGTCACATTAATGTGACTGGACTGCGTGTATAAATTATATGTAATAAGGATTTAAAATTGCAAATGTAAAGTGGCACCTGAAGAGGTTATGTATACGCATTTGCTGGAGAGTAAGCTTTTTGCTTGAAAGGGCTAAAAATATTAAAAAAATTAGTAGGGTTATGTTACAAGAATGTATTTGAACAAGGGTATTCTCAAGAATTAAATTGTTTTGTTTCTTCAGGAATAAAAATATGTGTTTGGAATGCGAGGTATATGAGTGTTTTGTTGGTCAAATGGAAAAGTAACAATAAAATTGATTTATTTTGGAACATCATTTATCAGCATCATTTCGAAACACCACATTGGCAACGACATAAAAGTTTGACGAATCAGATTGGCGATCGTGAATGTTTGATGATTATTTGCCAGATTAATGAGAACCTTTGGTTGCTTAGCAACCTCTATCTTCTGCTTTGTGAGTGAAGGAAATTTCTTAAGCTTTAAGCCCATTGATTAGATAAAAAAAAGCAATACAAGTATATTATTAATTTATTAAAAAATTAATTATTCGAAATTTTAATTAATTAATAAAAAAAAAAATTCTGCATATATAATTTTTTTTTTATATTATTATTATAATTTCAAGTAGGTAATAAAAAAGATAAACAATAGAAACACACAATAACGATTGAGGGGAAATTGTGACTCAGTGGAGAAACTGCATGGCCATTCGGAAAGGAGGATATCGAAACGTTAATGAATAATATTCAGAACAGCGCGAGGTCTTTTGCGATTTTTGAAATCAGAAATGTCGTCATCATAGTTGCTTAGATCATTCAAAACAAAATTATTAATATTTGGAATGGTATTATAAAATTTCTTTTGCAGTTTTATACACAAATTGTTTAAAACTTGGGAGGGAAAGAGCATATCTGATATCATCATGTCGGAAAACCAAGGCGAATTTGTGATCATACGTAGGATTTTATTTTCAAGTCTTTGTATGATCTCGAAATTCGACGGAGCAGTAGGTTCCCAAATAGGATGCTCGCATATGCAAGTATTGGACGCAAGTAAGCAAGATAAAGGAACTTTTTATTTTACAAGGACATAAATGAATGTTTGATAATAGTGAATCCGTTAATCTACTGTTAACTATTCTCGTTCGCTAATTTGATTCGTCAGAGTTAACGTAGAGTAGCCAATAGAAATATACCCTTATCCTAAGGCAAAAAATAAGTTCACTCGTGATATGATATGTTTGGTAGCAGTCATTCTATCAAAATTTCATATTATTTTACAGATATTATATTTGATATCCTTCAATATCCATAAGATGATAAGAAAGATAATAAGATAAGATGTGAAAGAAACTACATGTTATTTATTACTTATGAAAACTTGTCTTTATTCTCCATTATTTTTTTTTTCAAACAGAGTAAAAGCAATAATATTTAAAGGGATTTTGTGTCGTATTCTAATCTGACGATAAATCAAAGAACTACGGTTTCTGATTCCGACGTGCAGTCTGAATGTCTAAATTTATACTTGAATTTATATAAAGAAATTAATAAAATAGGTTTATCGTGTGTGTGCATGGATTTAAAATATAATTATTAAAGTCAGATCAACTCAAAAGTCTTCTCGATAGCGGCCGCAAGCAATGGCGCCGCTTCACTCTACAGGACTTCTCTTAAGTTGGCCTCGATTGGCACTATACCCAATTGCAAAACATGGGGAGTGAGTGCTGGACACTCTAGAATGTGCTTAGGTGTTAGGAAAGCGTTGCGACAATTTTTGCAGGGGATGTATTCCCTGGTCTTGTCTGGGAGAATAATAAAATAGGTTTAAAACTTTTGATCATAATTCTGATAACACATATTTTCGACTTTTAAAAGCAAAAATATTCTGAAATAAAACTGTATTTAAAAAAACATTATCTTTTAATGGGCTAAGATAAAATAGAAAAGCAAAAACAGACGATAAAATCGCAGAATAGGGGCCGTTAGGATATGGCGGCAAAAAATCTTTTCTCCAAAGTGCGCCAAATAATGAATTGAGACTGTAAGTGAAGTGAATTGTAGACAGTCCTAAATTAAATCTGGGTTACCCAATTTGGCGACTTTTTCGCCCAGTTGGAGCCACAAAAAGTGGCCAAATCCCAATGGCACCTATTTTTGCGATTTATCCAAAAGACTAACATTAGATTTATTTGAAACCATCTTATGGATTAAAATCGTTGGTTTAAATATATACAATTTTGTCTTTATTTTATTAAAAATATAGGCTGTAGAAACTCATGTCCATAAATTAAGGATAATGAAGTTCAGGCAAAGAAAGAGACAGAAGCAAAACAAATTTGACTCATTTGTAAAGTCTATTTATTAAACAAAAGGTAAAGAGCAAAAAGATACTAATGTTTGACATAATTAATAAAAATTGCGATTTTTACTCCCTGGAGCAAATTTCTAAAAAGAACCTATTTACAAAAAACAGTATAACATGGTTAGTATGATGGTTAGTATGGAGTATGTCTCCCGGACGATGCAATACAGGCCTTACAACGCCTAGGCATGCTGAGTATCAAATTATCAATCTGATCTTGGGGAATATTACACCACTCATCAAGCAATGCCCTCCGAAGTTCCGGTTGACAGGTGGGAGGGTGTCGACGGGCTGCAATTCGTCGGGCAAGCATATCCTACACATGCTCTATTGGATTCAAGTCCGATGAGTATGCTGGCCAATCCATACGGGTGATATCCTCCAATTGAAGGCATTCGTTCACAATGTTTGCACGGTGAGGACGGGCGTTGTCATCCATAAACAGAAATTCAGCACCCATGGCGCCCCGAAACAAACGTACATGTTGTTCCAGAATGACATCCCGATAGATGTGGCCTGTCATCGTTACACTCTGAAAATGCAGGTCAGTTCTGGAACCAAGAATAATTCCTCCCCGAACGAGCCATCCTGCACCACCGTAACGGTGTCGTTCAATGGTGTTCTCTTGGTGGTAACGGGTACCTGGCGCTCTCCATATGACGGCGAGAATCAGACTGCAAACTAAACCTGGACTCGTCTTAAAACATCACACAAGACCACTGTTGCGGTGTCCACAATGCATGCTCTCTACTCCAGGATAATCGCAGGCGACAGTGAGTTGCGGTAAGTGAAACACATCTGACAGGCCTACGAGCATATAGACCAATGTGCCCTAAGCGTCTGTACATGGTCTGCCTTGAAACTGTCGTACCGGTAGCTGAAGAGATCTGACGAGACAGGTCTGATGCTGTGCTCCGTCTGTTTCTTTTGGCAGTAACTGCTAAATACCGCTCCTCATTCGGCGTTGTAACTCGGGGGCGACCTGTGCTGTAACATCTACTCACATTACCATTATCTTGGTATCGTTGTCAAAGCGGAGATGACACTCTGGGCGATTCCAAGTTCCTCGGATACTTCCAGCTGGGTACGTCTACATTCCAGTCATCCGATAATTCTACCACGTAAAAATCCTCCAAATACTTCCTTTGTGCCATAACTATGCGTTTATTGCACTGAAAGGCTTTTAAATTGCTTGTGAACAATTTTATTTCTTTGCCACCATTCCTTATATACCCCTCTCTTACACTCTCGTCATTGTGACGTACTATCAGCGCCATCTGGTGGTTTCCTGTAATTTGCATATTCTTCTTCAAGATGTATGTGATATTTCTACAGGCGAAATTTTTATTTTAGAGTTCAATTTCTGTGTGATTCTGAATTATCCTTAATTTATGGACATGAGTGTATATTGACAAAAATATTTCTAGATTCAAAATCGAATTTTAGAAACAAGGTTAATTTCAGAAATTCTTGTAAATCCATTTTATGTGTATTATTTCATTTCACAGTTATTATCATTGAAATAAAACTTAAGCTTAAATGACTTTAAAATGTATTAATAAAATTAATATCTTCTGTATATTTGTTAAAATCTAATGATGCTATTAAATTAACACACTATTTTTCAGAACAAGACAAAAGTAGTGGAAAGAATTCTCCAGTTGTTGTTTGGAACAAAAAGTGAAAGACACAGAACTAGAAAAATTTAAGAAAAATTATAGAAAAAAATATGGCAAATGTTTTGGTGAGTTTTCATATGTTATCCCTAAAAATTTATCTCGATTTTTAACAAATTTAACATTTCACATAAATATTTATTATTAAGTATTAAATATTAAAAAAATTTGAAAAATATAAATTAAAATATTAATAAAAATATTGAAATCATTTTCAAAATTATTGACTGGATTTTTATCATAATAATATGTACGTAATGATAATGTTTTATCCATTTGATTTTTCTAAATTATTCGGTAAAAATCTAGAATTCTCCACCCTTTTTGTGACAAATGCATCGCCAGGATGCCAAGTCGCCAAGTGAGCATACTAATAATGAATACACCTGATAATTTTCGCGGTAAAATGATATTACGCCAAAATCATTCACTGGGATGCCAAATCACGAAGTAAACAAAAAAAGAAGAAGAAATCAAAGAATAACTTACATTTCATTCTGATCTATTCTTTGTTGCAGCAGAAAATAATCGTTTTATTGCTTTACTAAAACCTGTCCGTGCATAGCCATATCAAATGAATGAAGAAAACAAGAAGGACAACATCAGAAAACTACAAAAAAAATTTAATACGTTCCAATGGCCTTTTTCTTCTGTAAACTAATGTTCTAAAATTAAAAGTTACATTTTTCAGCGTGAATTCAAACAAGGGTTGCCACAAAAACTTTAACTACAGTATGCCAACAGCATTAAAAAATAATCACTAAACCGAAACCATTAAAATTTATTTAATACTTTCGATTGACGTTTTCACCCTGAACTAACATTCTAAAAATAAAAAAGTAAAATTTTTTTGTGCGAATTTAAATAACGGTTGATATAAAACCTTAATTATTTCAGCAGAATTTAAAAGAAAATAATTATTTGACAGTCAAATATAAGTTATAAATTAAAAAATCGTTTTTCTTATTTGTTTTGTACTTTCATGAGTGGTAAACATACTTTATAAAAACTATTTCAGAATAATCAGTAATTTGTCGGAATAAATAATTAAAAGAATATATATTTTTGTTCTTTATTTACTATAATTAAAAATTCTACAAATAACTATCAAAGTAGAAATAAATATTCATTATATTGTTCGGAAAAAGAAGAAGATTCCCCTAGAGTATTGTAACCCTAAAGAAATTAACGGAATATTGGTGAAATATTGGCGATTGTAAGATTGGCGATTTTCCTCAAGAGTAAAGTATTTCTAGATTTCAACCAATTATTCAAAATAAGGATATACACTGAAGTGACAAAAGGCATGGGATAGCAATATGCAAATTTTCAAATGGCAGTAGCATCGCGTAGAACAGGTATAAATGCGCAGTGCTTTCGCAGAGCTTTCATTTCTGTTCAAGTTATTCATGTGAAGAGGTTTTCACGTGATGATGACCGCACGACGGGAATTAACAGACTTTGAACGCGGAATGTCAGTTGGAGCTAGACGCATGGGTCATGCCATTTCGGAAATCGTTAGGGAATTCAACATTCCCAGATTCACTGTGTCAGAGTGTGCCGAGAGTATGAAATTTCAGGCATAACATCCCACCGTGGACAGCGCAGTGGTCGACCGCCTGCACTTAACGACCGAGACCGGCGACGTCTGCAAGAGTCGTAAATTCTAACAGACAAGCAACACTGAGTCAAATAACCGCAGAAATCAATGTGGGACGTACAAGGTACTTGTCTGTTAGAACTGTGCTGAGAAATTTGGCTTTCTTGGGCTATTCCAGCAGAAGACCGACTCGAGTGCCTTTACTGACAGAACGATTTTTGCACTTCTCGTGGCACGTGAGCATATCGGTTGGTCCCTAGATGAATGGAAAACCGTGGCCTGGTCCGATGAGTCACGATTTCAGTTGGTAAGAGCTGATGGTAGGGTTCGAGTGTGGCGCAGGCCCCAAAGCCATGGTCCCAAACTGTCAGCAAGGCACTGTTCAAGCTGGTGGTGGCTCTGTAATGGTGTGGGCTGTTTTTTCATGGCATGGACTTTGTCCTCTGGTGCGACTGGACCGAACATTGACTGGAAATGCTTATGTTCAGCTACTTGGAGATCACTTGCAGCCATTCATGGACTTCATGTACCCAAACAACGATGGGATTTTTATGGATGACAATGCGCCATGTCACCGGGCCACAACTGTTCGCGATTGGTTTGAAGAACATTCTGGACATTCCAACGAATGATCTGGCCATAGATCGCCCGACATGAATCCCATCGAGCATTTATGGGACACCATCGAGAGGTCTGTTCGTGCCCAAAATCCTGCACCATCAACGCTTTCACAATTATGGACGTCTATGAGACAGCATGGCTCAATATTCCTGCAGAAGACTTCCAAGGACTTGTTGAGTCCATGCCACGTCGAGTTGTTGCACTTCGCCGGGCGAAAGGAGGGCCGACACGATATTAAGAGGTATCCCATGACTTTTGTCACTTCAGTGTATATTTTTGACTTGTGACTATTGACATAAATAGTCATTGTGCTTACAGTGGTCAAATTTATTAAAAACTATATGTAGTTTAATTAACCAATACATTCTTAAAAATAAAATCATTAATAACTGTATAATAATCATGTTAAATCATATACCAATAAATTCATATGTTTTTTTTCTTTTGACATATTGGGAAATAATTTCCATTTATTATAAAATAATGTGATAAATAATACATAACTTATTTGAAAGTTAAAGTCCTTTTAAATATAATCTGTTTTTGTTCATCAGATACTTATTGGGATCTTCACAAATGGAGCGTAGAAAATTTTATAAACTTTTGGGAAGATATTTGGCATTACAATGGCGTCATTGCTTCTCAGCCCTATTCTGAGGTAAGTCTATGTATTAATGATTTTTGTATGAATTTAGTAAGCGAAACTAAATATGATTTATTAAATGATGTAACAATCGTTTCTCCTTCCCACCGGCAAGATCGCCGCTTGTGGAGTTCAGGTCTCCAGACTCTCACCCGAGAGAAAGTACAGAAAAGTCCCGCGCTTCTGTTAAGAAACGTTTAGTTTACAGTATCTCAACCCGTGAGAAAATATATTTTAACATAACCCTCTGCATTATTTGATCTACAGACTCTCACCCAGAGGGAAATATATTTCGCGCATCCTGCGAGTATCCGAATTCTTTTCCAGCCTGTCCTTCCACGCATATGTATCTCATATGTTGGTACCACGTCAGTTAACGGTACCTTAGCGACAGTTGCGCCAATAAAGAGAGCACGCGCCAACCACAGCTACAGATTTGGCGGTTTTAAGTGGCGCCAATCTATTCTATTGGTTTGGTATCATTAGTAGCTGTTAGATTGGCGACACCGAAAAAGCTATCGCCAAGGTACCGTTAATACGTAAGTACCTATATGTTTTTAAAACGTGTTCAACATTGTATGCCTCTAATTGTATGTGTGGTGACTGTGCGTGTGTCAAAAAAATCTGTGAGTTCTCCAACCTGTGTCTCAAGTATCTCAACTCAACCACACTCAGTTACAACCTGGTTGCTACAATATCAAATACCAACAATCAATACCAACCTGCACACTACAATATCAAAATTAATATGAAAAATAACACATCTCCAACAAAATTGCTAAGTTTTCCAAAAATTTCAACGCAGTGTTTTAGTATGTAGCGGAAGGAAAAGGAAGAAAACAAATAGAAAAAGAAAAAGAAACAAAGAATTTATTTAAAAAGAACGAGGAACTTATTCAAAAAATAGAATTAAATGTTGTATTTAATAATTTAATCTTGTAATAATACAAGTAATTGTAACTGAATTGAAGTACCAAAAGAAAACAGAGAAAGAATGAAAAACAGAACAGGTGATAATTTTTTTTATGATACGAACAGAAAGAAAATTTTTAAACTCAAGAGCCAAAACATTATGACCACCTGTCAATAACGAGTTGGCCCACCTGTTTTAATTTTATTATTTGCGCAACACAGCTTCAACCGACCTTGGCATGGATGAATACCACCACTTAATACTAGTTAAATATCACTTCCACCTGATCACGTGCCTTCCACGTCATCCGGGCGAGTTCATTGCAAAATGTAGGGGTGGCCGTAATTTTTGGCTCTTGAGTGTAACTTTAATGTGCTGAATCAGCTGAAATTTTTTAAAAATCGACATTTAAAAAACGGACCTAGAACACAATCATTGATTTCTCTAAAAACGACGGTGCATCGTGTTTTCTCCTTTATAAATAATCGTGCGATTATTGCAAAAACAAGTAATATAAAAAAAAAAAAAAAATTTTAATTCAATTCCTACTTTTTTTCCCTCTATTGCAAAAAGTCTTTTATAAACAATTTTCATTCATTTTTTTTTTTTTTACCTGGCACCATCTATTGGTAGAATTATGCAACTTAAATTTTTTAAAAATTATAATTAATTAATTAAATTTAATTACTGAATTAATGTTTGAAAAAAACCTGTATTAACATCCAGTGTCATCCACTAAAAGTACAAAAAAAAAAATGTATTTGAATTTGAATGGAGAATAAAAAGTATTTTATGAACGATTCAAAATTGAACAAGATATATATAGGGAGAGTGTGAGCTAATAGAAGGAATTGAAAAAATAACGAAAACCTTATCAAAATTCAAACATTGTCCAGATTTTTATGTTTTCTCTTACAATTATACACAAGATGACCATAGAGCGATAAACCAAGAAAACTTACAATTATAACAATATTTATGGCAGCTTTCGCCAAAGACAGACCGCCAATGTTACAATTTATTAGCCAAACCCACCAAATTTGAAAGCCAAAATCGCTAGATATTACAATTAAATTTCAAAGCAAATGTTATATGTTGATGTATATTGAATCACAAAACAAGTTTTCTCAAATTGCTCCAAGTACTAAACATTGATAAATAAATTATAGTTTAAAAAAAAAAAAAAAAAAAACACGCTTTTAGAGTTAATTAAACTTAAAAGTAAAAAATAATTGTTAACATAATAAAAAAATGACTGACGAGAAAAATGAATGTCACTGTTCTAAAAGCGTGGGGTGCTCGATATCAATCGTTAAAATTTTCACTAGTTCCATTCCGAAATGCAGAGTTGGTTTAAAAATGTCATACAAAGCACCCCACGCTTTTAGAACAGTGACATTAGTTTTCCTCGTCAGTCATTTCATTCTTTTCACAATTATTTTTTACTTTGATTAACGCTAAAAGCGTGTTTTTAAACTATTTTTTGCATAATATTTCGCGCATGCTCAGTTTCCTATGAGCATGCGCGCTAGGAGAAAAAGCTAACGGACGTCCTACGGTAACTTCTTACAAAAATTTAATATTTCAATGAGGTCAAAGGTTAAGGACTGGAACTATAGTTCTTACAATAATTTAATTGTGAGTAAAACAAAGGCTTAATGCGAATATGTCGAGCCAGCCAGATTCGTAGTCAGGCGCGTTATCCGTTGTGCCACTGTCCCACGTAGGTTTGAATGTCTTAGGTACTTTCATTCTATACATGGGTTAAATTGCTCTTCATAAGTTAAAATAAAATCACTCATTCTGGCTATCCTAATCCTGATGAGATAATATTTTAGTGTCTCGGTCCTTGATAAGTCTACAACGTTTAAATTAAATCTGATCGCTTAAAGCAGGGTAAAATCGAGCCCAAAGTGTCAGTTACAAACAAACATACAGGTGAAACTAATAAAAGCGTATTAAAAAGGGAATGATGAGATTGGTAAAAAGGGAACAGTGAATAAAGAAAAAGTTTTCATCGTCATGTTCCGCAAAACATATGTGCGAATTGGCGCATTGGCGATTACTTCATCTAATGATTGTAGTAATCGCCAATATTTGTAGTTAAAATATGGATGTATACGCTAAGTATGAGCCCTTAGATTTGTAAGCTAAAAATATCCTTATAGCGTCAGAGCGCCATGGTGGCCAAGTCGCTAGCGCTTTGGCCTTTGGTACCACAGACTTCAGGTTCGAATCCCGGCGATGCCATCGGAATCCACTTTAAACCATAGGTCCCGTATCATATGACCTTAGAGCGTCAAATAGCCTAACAGACTTATCATCCACATCATTCCCAAACTGTAAAGGGGCAACTCAGTCTAGGCACAGTGACGGAATGTGGTGTAGTAGTAGTGAGGAAGAAGCATGGATACAATATATATTTTTGTGGCTTAATTTAATGAATGGCCGAGTGGCTAGCACTCGGTACCACAGGTTTCGGGTTCGAGTTCCGGCGGTGACATAGATGATTGTAATGGTTCGGAATCCGCTTTCAACTGTAGGTCCCGGTCTGTTTAGCCTAAAGTTAGCACAAGAAGACCGTAGAAGGATGACATTAGAAGGATGGCAATAACCGCATTTCCCCAAATTGGGAGCGTGTGTTCTTTCCAAACGGTTAAGGTTCTTTATTGCCATATCCACTAATTTTGGTTTTCATGAAACGACATGAAAGCATAAATATTTCCGCGTTTCAAATATATGGAAAATATGTATAAAGAATATTATGTTACGAATATTTTTAAAATGTACACTCAAGAACCAAAACATTATGACCACCCCTACTTTTTGCAATGAACTCGCCTGGATGACGTGGAAGGCACGTGATCAGGCGGAAGTGGTATTTAACTGGTATTAAGTGGTGGTATTAATCCATTCCAAGGCGGGTTGGAGCTGTGTTGCGCGCCAAAGGTGGGCCAACTCGTTATTGACAGGTGGTCATAATGTTTTGGCTCTTGAGTGTATATATTCAAATCAGTATATACAGAGTGATAATAATTAAAGTCTCAATTTCAAAATTCTGTGAAAAAAAAAACCAATCGCCACTATTTCAAATTTCAACTGAAGATACATGAAAAAGGGGGAAATGGTACGACATCAAAAACAATTCCAAAGTATATTAATAGATGGCGCTATAAGCGGCATAAAGAAAAGGAATTGTGCTGCCAGTGATATTTTGAATCGAAACTACAATGTATTTGGCAGGATTTGCATGTTAAACCCACTGTAGTGTTCAATGTTCTGGATTGTTTCGGTTTTTCTACGGAAAAAATGACTTCCAAGTCATTTAACAGTTGTGACACTGTTAGTGGAAGGCCCATCCACCACGGCAAGACCATACCAAATTGGATGGGAAAATCGGTTGAACTTTTTGATGCCATATCGTTTTCCTCTTCTTCAGTTCAAATTTGAACTCATTGTGAATAAGGGTTCTTTACAATGTATTTGGCAGGATTTGCATGTTAAACCCACTGTAGTGTTCAATGTTCTGGATTGTTTCGGTCTTTCAACGGAAAAAATGACTTCCAAGTCATTCAACAATTGTGACACTGTGAGTGAAAAGCCCATCCACCACGGCAAGATCATACCAAATTGGATGGGAAAAATGGAAGAGTGGAACTTTTTTTGGTGCCATACCATTTCCCCCTTCTTCAAGTAACTTCAGTTGAAATTTGAACTCATTGTGACGAGTGGTCCTTTTTTCACAGAATTTTGAAAGTGTGACTTTAATTATAATCACCCTGTATATTATTAAATATTTATATATTTAATTTTTTTTTTTTATTCGTGTAGGTGTTCAGAAAACTGGAGAAAATATTACCGATGTTGAATGGTTCGTCGGAGCTAGGTTCAACCTTGCAGAAAATCTTCTCAGGTACAGAGACGACAGAATTGCTCTTATTTATGCCGGTAAGTTGCTGATATAAAAATCTTTCCTTGTCACTCACAAGGTGAGGTAAATCTCCCTCTAGAAAATTAAATTACTTAAATTTTTAGCATATGCTCTTTTATTCAATATAAATTAATGCTCTTTAATGTATATTTCATGTTTTTGTAGAAATATTTTTTTTTTTCCAATGCAGCTGGCAAAACAGACATGGGCGTCTTGGATGTCTTAAGGCAAGCGCTGCACAGACGTTACTCACTTTGCAAACCCAGGGGGCGCGTGTAACTTGAAGATAAGCCACGGACGCGGTGTAACAATGCCCCCGCAACGCTCTACGATCGTAATAGACCAGGACCAACGTTTTAAAGTGGATTCCGAACCACTACACACAACCATGGCACCGCCAGGGACTCGAACCCGAAACCTGTGGTACCGAGAACCAGAGCGCTAGCCACTCGGCCATTCAGGCCACTTTTGTAGAATATAGTATTGTTTTAAAAAGTGCACTTTGAGAAGTGATAACATATGTTTGCTTTGTCAGTCGACAGTGATTTTGCGTACACCAGGGCTAAACTGACCGGGACGAAGAGTTTAAAGTGGATTACGAACCACTCACAAACATCTATGCCACCTCCAGGATATGAACTCGAAACCTGTGGTACCAAGCTCTAGAGAGCTATCCACTCGACCATCAGGCCCTAATGAACAAATTTTTATGATTCATTAAGTCAATATTCTTGAAATGCTATACAAATTTATTATTCGAAACGTTCAGAAAGTTTTCTTGAATGAAATAAATGAATTCGTATTCGTTCTTGAATGAATTCGTATGTATGATTCATTAAGTCAATATTCTTGAAATACGACACGAATTTATTATTCGAAACGTTCAGAAAGTTTTCTTGAATGAAATGAATGAATTCGTATTCGTTCTAGAATGAATTTGTATTCGTTCTTTAATGAATTCGTATGTATGATTCATTAAATCAATATTCTTGAACGAATTTTTTATTCGACACATTCAGAAAGTTTTCTTGAATTATTTGAATGAATTCAAATTGTTGTAAAAATTGTATTCGTTCTTTAATGAATTCGTATGTATGATTCATTAAGTCAATATTCTTGAAATGCTATACAAATTTATTATTTGAAACGTTCAGAAAGTTTTCTTGAATGAAATAAATGAATTCGTATTCGCTCTTGAATGAATTTATATTCGTTCTTTAATGAATTCGTATGTATGATTCATTAAGTCAATATTCTTGAAATACGACACGAATTTATTATTCGATACATTCAGAAAGTTTTCTTGAATTATTTGAATGAATTCGTTCTTGAACGAATTCGTATTCGTCCTTGAATAAATTCGTATTCGTTCATGAATGAACTCGTATTCAAGGACATAGCAAAGTACGGGATTAGGATAGTTAGGTTTATATTCTGATCACTATCATTTTAATAAGATAGTTTTGTTATTCTTTATGAATAATGGAAATTCTGGAACACTAAATTCGAAATTCGAAACATTTTAAAGTGAAAGCATAGAAAATTTAAAAAATATAACATTTCCACAAAGTAGTAGCTAAAATCTATAATGCGTGAAAAATGGACCAAAGTAATTGAGGTATTAACCAAAAATCATTTCGAATCTATACCAAAGCAATTAAAAAATTTACTTCAAACTCGTAGAAAATCAACCAACTGCAATACTATTTTATCAAGCAGTTCAAAAATTTTAATCGAATTTAACTGTGATTCTTCGAAAATTGTACATTTTTTCAAGATGTATTATCGCATTTTGAAGTAATTTATCTTAAAATGTAAATAAAATAATAAAACATGTTCGTGCTCAAATGTTTCAAAGCGATAAATTTTCATAATGTCGCTTAGTAACTTTCATTTAGCAATTTGAAGGAGGAAGTAAATGTGGAACTTTTGTGTGGTACGGTATCTTACAAACTTTCAAATTTTCAGGAAAATTAAAATAAAAGTTAAAACTCAAGTACAGGGTGATTATAATTAAAGTACCACTTTCAAAAATGCTGTACAAAAAGAACCACTCGTCACAATGAGTTCAAATTTGAACAAAAGATACTTGAAGAAGAACGAAACGGTACGGCATCAAAACAGTTCCAAATTGTATTAATAGATGGCGCTGTAAAGGGCATAAAGAAAGTGAATTGGGCTGTCAGTGATATTTTGAATCGAAATGACAACGTATTTGTCATGAATTGCACATTAAACCAACTGTAGTGTTCAATGTGCTTGATTGTTTCGTTTTTGACGGAAAAAATGACTTCCAAGTCATTCAATAGTTGTGACACTGTTAGCGGACAGCCCATTCACCACGGCAAGATCATACTAAATTGGATGGAAAAATCGGTGGAACTTTTTTTTGATGCCGTACCGTTTCCCTCTTCTTCAAGTATCTTCAGTTCAAAATTGACATCACTGTGATGAGTGGTTCTTTTTTTTTTACAGCATTTTGAAAGTGGGAGTTTAATTATAATCATCCTATATATTAACTTTAGGGTTTTAGGATTAATTCCTATTTTAGTTCTCCCGTTTCGCCAAATAGAGTAATAAATCACCTACAAATGAAAAAAAATGATTTACAAAATTAGATAAGTGATTTACAAAAATTTAAAACCATTTCAGAAAAATATAGCAAATTTGTTTCACAAATTTCGTGGAAATGTTTTAGAAGCGGAAATGGACAAATCTGTCCAACGATAGAACTGCTAATCAGAATAAGCATAGCAAAGCAGTTTTGAAAGAAGAAGTTCAATAGTTATTGTACATTTTTTTTTCGTCTATTTTTTTTAAGCATTAAATAATTTAAAATTTGTAATCGTAGAACTACGGAGGTCCCAAGTTGGGCTCCAGTTTGTTGTAGATGTGTCGTCGTTTGTTTGTGCAACTAGATCTGGGTGGGGTCAAACTGAGACTCCCGTCCAAGAGCACATTGGTGTAGGTTTGAGCCGCTTGCAAATGATGCATCCCGGCCGGGTTCCCAATTTCTGTGGGGTTTACACCGGTTTCAACAGATGCATCCCGGCCGAGCCCCAATTTCTGTAAGGTTTAGCCGCTACCAAGAGATGCATCCCGGCCTTATACATTAAGATATTAAGATAAAGTATTCCTTATACATTAAGATATTAAGATAAAAGTATTCAATACATTAAGATATTAAGATAAAATATTCCTTATATATTAAAGTATTAAGATAAAGTATTACGTATATATATATTTAATAAAACTGTAATTCAATCACCATTTGATTTCTCTATTAATAGTCGCATTCATTTCAGACGAAGCCGGGTTCAGTGAGAGTGTGACCTACGCAGAAATGTTTGAAGAGGTGAAACTCTACGCTGCGGCTTTCAGAAAACATGGCTTGAAGACGGGCGATAGAGTTGCTTGTGAGTTATTTGCAATTCTAATTAGTTTACTATACATGCAGATAAAAATACTTACTACAATCAGTACTTTAAACCAGAGTTGGCCAACCCAAATGGTCTTGCGGTCCACTTTGGAAATGCATCCCAACTCCGCGGGTCGCGGAGTAGGATGGGATTTTGTAGAATATCACAGTTGGGATTGGAGAAATGCAAGTAAATCACTGTTTGGGAAGTCATAGTCCAGGTTGTGGATACATACATCATGGTTGAATACTTCTTCATGAAGCCCACCACTGTAGTGGATGCCAAATACGGACCATCGAAGTCCAATTTCTAAACTTCATGAAGTCAACTGCAGTGGATTTAAATGCAGACCATCGTGATGTCCAACTTTTTAAACTTCGTATCTGTCTTGACCAGGTGTGGCCAACCCAAATGATCGTGCGGTCCACTTTGGAAATGCATCCTAACTCCGCGGGTCGCATAAAAAATTATATATCCCCACATTAGATTCAGACCCGCTATAGATATTATTTGGAGTGAAAAATTGAAACATAATGAGTTATTATTATTGTGTTTACTATTATTCTTCGTGAACATAGATAATATAATAATAATGATACTGAACGCACATTGTAAAGAAATGTATAACACTCAAAAATGCAATATAAGAAATATATAAATATAAACGAAATAAAAAATGAAATCATTAAAAAATATTTATTTTACAACTAAGGGTTTGGTCTGGTCTACTGTCAACAATCAACTGTGTGCATCTAGGGATGGTTACTGGAGATCACTTAAAGTGAAACATAGAACCTGTTATATTAGATGTTCCAAGATGCGCGCATCATAAGTTCTTAGAATATAATTTAATTATTCTGAAAACTCATAAAAAATAATTATTTTACTAGTGCGATATATGTTTGAGCAAGAATATTAAGTTGCAGAAGTTAAGAAAGTTAATTTTTCTCATAATTTCGGACAGTTAATTTTTGAATATATGTTCGCACACATAATGTATTTTTTTTAATACATTGGTTGTCATTTTTTGGTACATTATAAAATAAATATAATTTGTAAAAGTTGTGATAAATCTCATGGGCCGAATAATATTGAAGGCAGCCGCGGGTGGGTCACCCCTGTTTTAAACATTTGATTCAATGGCGTACATAAAGAAATCATTAATTATTTGTTATTAAAGAGAAAAATGCAATGAAAACGTAGCAACTACTTATTACATTGTTGTAGTATCGTACATTAGATAATTTAGTCTTTTTAATATGAGTGGGCATCACATATATATATATATGATGTCATGTAAAGCTAGAAGAGCATTTTCTCCATTTTGAATAACTGTCTTTACGTTTAGCATACATATAAGAATATACTAAACCAATAATTTATAATTCATTCATGCATTAATATATTACAAAAGGAATGTAAAATACATTTTATTTACCATCATTTGAATAAAAGGAAAAATTTAAAAAAAATAATAATAATACGCTAAGTAACAGGTTTTTTTTTTACTAATAAAGTTCATTGATAATTACCATTTATTTCAGCTGTAAATAAAAATACTTTGTTAAGTTGGGTCAACTGCAAAACTAATTTTTGCAATGTATTTATTTTCCGAATGAAAGAAAAATGACATTATTTATGATAGAGAAAAAAATAAAATTGAATCATTTTCAGGTTACTTGTCCAACAGAAAGAGGCTATTTTTGCCACTTTATTGCCGTCAGCATAGGTGCTGTATTTGGAGGGACCACAACCGTTTTTGGGGAGCTACGGTAAGTACAACTTTATTTGTGTTGTTGTTGTTTCTTATCCCACTTGGCTGAAAGTTAAGCCCATGAGCCCATACGTACATGATTGAAGGGAAGGAAGCCAGCTTCAAGCTGTTGTGATGGAGCACCCGTAGGTGAGAAGTCCTGACTTTGGCTGTGACGTTCTTACAGTCATAGGAGACCAGGACCCATGGCTTGGGGTGGGATTCCGAACCACTACAAAACATCCATGGCCCCTGCAGGGTGAACCCGAAATCTGTGGCACTGGAGAGCCAGACACTCGGCAATCGGCCATTCATGGTCCCAACAAATGCGTGAATGCCAACGGCACGCGGTGTTCCCGCAGGCGGTCACCCACCTCAGGCTGACCGCGCCCAATGATGCGTTCTGACTTGGGTGATCTAACGAGAACAGGTGGCATATTCATGTGAAAGCGGCCGCTAGTAAAAACATAAATATAAACTAAATAAAAATGAAATCATTAAAAAGTTTTTATGTCACTATGCGATAACTGTTTCTCCACTCTTTCACTTAGCTTTTGCAAACATGCGCGCATCATGAGTTCGCAAATGTAACTTAATTATTCCGTAGGTCTGTAAGTGCAGGTCTGACAACCCACACCTTAAAAACGAATCCTTGAGAGAAGCCTGAAATCTGCCTTTTCAGGCAGACTTCTGGACCACCATGGAGCTGTTATGCTACCTCGATGATGATGATAGATTTTTCGCTATCATACTTCATATGTGACTGCGAATAAAACTGAACAATTTTTTTTTAAATAACATATTGACTCATTTTACTTTTATAAATATGTGAAAACTCAAGAAGGCAGAAAGAGAACGTTATAAAAGTATCTACATTGAGAACATACATTTCCCGAATGACCACACATAAAATGATCGTCGGTCGCTTTTTAATTTTATTTTTGCTATTTGGTGACACTTAAAAATCGTCTTCGGCTTCGATTTCGTCTGTTTACCTCGTTCTATTCTGTTTATTATTTAGAAATGGAAAGCTGCAAGGAAACAACGAACATAATTTGAAAATTGATTTTTTTTTTTTTTTTACATCCATAATAGAAATAAATCAGTTCAAAAACATCGCTAAAAAGTTGAATCAGGCTCAAAGTAAAGAAAAATGTGTCAGGCAAAATTGAGTCAAAAGTTTTGATAAGAATTTGAGAAAAACTCCATGTTTGGAGCAATGTAAAATAAATTATGCAGAATGACTGAACATTTTTCTTCTTTAGCTCTAGGTTATAAAAATTTCGGTAAGCAAAAAAAATAGAAATTTATGTGTGACTCCCATCACGAAAGTCAATGGTAATAAGTTAATTCGAAACCAGGTGCAGCCGCAACCTCGCCGCCCGGCCTTGAATACTTTTCAGCTCTGAGATGTATCACACTTTCTTTTTACAAAATATATTTATTTTATGATGGCCAAAAGTGTATTTTTTTAATATATTGGTTTTCACATTATGTGCATGATGAGGAAAATTAAGTTACGGGCTAGATTTAAAAAATAATAGTCTTATGAATATAGAGAGATAACGCCTGGGTACTT